>OMLC01050304.1:5063-23928 GCA_900302585.1 Regalecus glesne
AGGGAGAGAGGGGGAGGGAGAGGAGGGAGGGGGGGATGAGAGAGAGAAACAAGAGGGAGGAATGAGGGGAGAGATGGAGAGGGAGAGAGGGAGAGAGAAACCTTTGGACTTTTTAAAGAACCCTCATCCACATCAGAACATAACGATTTTCGCATTTCAGCATTTCAAAAAATCAGAAAGAAAAGTAAAGAGAGAGAGAATGAGCGAAAACAAGAGCGAGAACAAGATAGAGAGAATGAGAGTGAACAAGAAAGAGAGAACAAGAGACAGAGAACAAAAGAGAAGAGAGAGAGAGAGAGAGAGAGAGAGAGAGAGAGAGAGAGAGAGAGAGAGACGAGTTCTACCGCAGACCACTCACAGCCTGCCTGAGAAGTAAACAGCTCTCATCTGCTTCAGCCTTCTGCTCACTAACTAAACCCTGTTGTGATAGTTGTGGTAAGTCCACTTGCGTGTGTCGGACGCTTCGGCTCAGTTCTGGGCATTGTGCACTGTTTGTACTGCATGAGAATCAGCAGGCTTAACCTTTGTATGCTCTGCCGACACACGCGTCGCAGCAGCACCGCTTGACGGTGCATGTGTACCAGGGCTGTTTAGGGAAGTCTGCGTCACAGGCCTGTCACTGTGATGGAGCCTCACGTAGCTGCTGCGGCAACGCCATCACATACGCGCTGATTTCACTGAGGGCTGACAACTATGGCAACAATGCAGAGACATCTATCAGTTCATACCCGAGGCACATCATTGCCCCATTTGACTCCAACAGATCGTTACGACGGCACAATTAACTTGAGTGATAAGAATGCCTTTTTTTCTCCTGCGTCTCTCACGCAGCCGTAAATGTAGAGTTATACTGCATTGGTTATACTGCATTGGCAAATGGTGTCACATCACGATGTGAGGATCTGATGCAAAACGTACTTTCCGCTTTCTCCCATCCATAAACCATCTTTAGGGCCCGTCTAAAGATAAAGGGTGCTTGAGCAGGATTCCTGAGCCCATCCCCATATTTGACCTCAGCTCAATACGTCGTGGGGGATTCACAAGGGACCACTGTGATGTTTTTCAGTGTCTATCCAAAGTCATTCCCTGCCATAAAGCGGTCGCTCACATGCCCACGTTGGGGGTGATGTCGCATTCATCGTTAGGCCTGCTGATTTGTGGTCGCAGATTTATGCTTGGGGCAGTGGCAGGGGCTTAATTCATCACTTTGGACGCAGTGCTGCGTTCACACGATAGTGGAGCGATCAAAACACGAAGCGTCAAAGTTATTAGGTCTTTATGGAACAAAAGAACAGTTTAAACTTGTATTTATGAGAACTGAATGAAAGTGTGTAGCCTCTTACTGTCAGAGCCAGGTGGTTATTACGTCTTTGAAAAACAAACAAAACGTTCCCTAGATAGTAAACTACTGCAGACCAAGCAATAATGGACTTCTCTGAACTTCTAAACACCCTTTCGAAGACAAACAAACAAACAAGCGGTGAAAGCACACATTGTATAGAATAAGCCACCACATGTATCTACTGCCAGGTTCTAGTCCAGCGTGGCAGCAATGATCAAGTCCCACGTAACCGTGGGAATAACGTATTCCTCCATCTGGTCTGGTCACTAGTAGACATGTGCATGTGCTTTGGGTTCCTATGGCGCCTCCTAGTGACCGGAGACTCACTAAACTCACTGGCCTTATGGGATCCAGGATCCAGGACACACCTGGTTATGACCAAATTGTGTTGTCATTCATTTGTCGAGTAAAAGGAAGAAATAAAAGCCCTGATACTGTTTCAGATGGCAAGGCCATGATTTGTTTTGGAGGTTTCCTAGCTTCTTGTGAACCGATGATGCTCTGATGTGTTTCTTCCCACAGCTTTCAAACCGGTTTCTGCTCCTGTCCCTGGGGACAATGTCCTTGCCCTCTGTAGCTATCATTCTGACCTTTGCCCTCTCTGTGACCTGCCTGGCAGCGGACGTTGAGAAGGGAAGGAGAAGGGTGGTGCATGTGCTTGGTAAGGACCCTTTTCTCCTCTCTCCTATAGTTACTATAGCATCAACTCACACGGCAGTCTGTCATGTCATGTCATGTCTGCTTCACATAAGGCAGAGTGTTTAGTTAAGAGTAGCCCCTGTTTCATGCAAAGCCAATGCAAGCAGTAATGATGCTTCTCTGTAATTATTAGTGATTATGGGGGGAGTAGAATGGGGACGCAGCAGCTCTGTGGTAGAGTGCAGAATTCAGGAACTTACAAGAGGGATGTTGTGGGTTCGATCCCAGCATGGGGCTCCATCTAAGTCCATGTCCATCCCACAACATGGGAACTAACTGTGACATGCAAAAATGGACCTCATATTTGGGCAGCATAGCTCAGGAGGTAAGGTGGTTGACTTATTAACCGGAGGGTTGGTAATCCGATCCATAGTTCCCTCAGAAAGCGTGTCAAAGTGTCCTTGAGCAAGACACGGAACCCCTAACTGCTCAGACAACAGATGAAAATCAGCCTGTGAAATCTGGCGTATTTATATTCACTGTCCCTATGAAAGGAGATTTTTTTTTTGATTCTGCGGTATTGTAACTGTGGTGGTCTTTGGTATGTCCTTGAACTGCCCTCCGTGTTGTGAAATGATGTGTGGAAGCTTGGATTAAACAGCACTTGAGGCCTTCATGGTTTGTTGATGATAAACAGCCTTGGAAAGAGTGGCAGGCAGTTGACGAGTCTAATTGCTAGCTTCCAGAGATAATTGAAGGTACACTCTCTGGCCACAATAAAACTGCTGAAAAAGCCTTTCAATTGGTCTTTAAATGGATGCAGCACACTCGTGGGTGTATTTGTTGGTTTCCCTGGAGACTGAAAACACATTCAAGTGCTTATGTGAAACACACACACGTACACACACACACACACACACACACACACGCGCGCGCGCGCGCTCTGTTTGATGACCTGTCTGCCAAAAATGTAAATCAAGATGTTTGTGCTGTTGTAACCCTTGACCCGGGGTTAGTTTAACAAGTGGATTTTTATGAGTTTTAGTGGCACACTGGTTGAAGTGATCTCAGATCTAGATAAATGTGCCACATGTCAGCCTTGTGCTCACTGGAACTAAACAACTCAAAATCTCCTGTTCAGCTGATGTGGTAGCAGATTTCCCACAGGCTTCTTAATACCCACAAACAAAATCAAAGCCTGAAATGAGAGGTTATGCGGGGTATTAGTCTCTTTTCTTTGGTACGCTTCTGCAGAAAATAATAACACAAGCTGAAGAGCCTTACATATCCAAAGCACGATGTACATTCATATATATCGATGATGACACGACCTTCTCTCCTCCACCTGGCCACAAGAGTGCAACAGCAGTGTTTACAGAGGAACACCATCAGATACATGATCATGTGATGGTCTGTCCCTGAGTGAAGTAGAGTAATCCATTTAACACAGCAAGCTGAACTAGAGGTCATATTATGAGAAATGTATCTTTGTGAATGCCAAAGCCAATATCACACTACAGTAACTAAACCTGACCACAAATTTATTTAACGTGTTATACAGATGAACTCCGTATGAATATGGTACACATGTTTTTCATTGTAATTTTTTTCAAAAACTAAACTTTCACAAGATATTTGGACTAAAATGTCATGTTAAGATAAACCTGCAGCTTATAATTAAGTACTACAAAACAATGCTCTAAAAACAAATGGAACCAATTCAACAAAGAATGCGTGCAAAGAGAAATGCACAATCTGAGTAAGCAAAAGGCAGCGGTCACTAAAAGCAGACCTATGGTTTCAGAGGTTTTCCACAAATGCAACCGGTGTGGTGTCAACCTTCTCATACTCTTTCCTCCACCACTCATCTGCAGAGGATGACACCGGTGCAGTGATTGTGCAGACAGCTCCGGGTAAAGTGGTGACCCATCGGGGCGGCTCCATCACTCTGCCTTGCAGGTACCACCATGAGCCAGAGAGCACCGACCCTTCCCGCATCCGCATCAAATGGACCAAGGTGACGGACGCACTGAAATTTGAGGATGTCTTTGTGGCACTCGGAGGGTAAGAGTTTTGTATTCAACACATCCCAACACTTCAAAGTAGTTCTTTTGGCAAAACCGAGAATAAAAGCCAGGACCTCTGGTGGTGTAAGGGGGTTAAGGCAGCTATGTTCAGTACAGTACATCTCTGCATTGGGTGTTTGAATCCCATCTGTGCTGTTTCCAACCAGGGGTCCATAGTTAGTGGGTCATAACTGGCTAAGCCTCACATGGGTATAAGGGTTAGGTTGGATAAAGTATTCTGGGTTCACTAGTGTCCCCCTCTGGGTCGTCCAGGCCTCTTGGTTAAGTGAAGGGAAAGTACTCTGCTTCATTCTCCTCTGACGGCCAAGCACTGTGCTTTCCCCACCAGACCATGATGTGTGGACTAGTGAGGGCTAGTGGTCATGTGACTTGGAGGAGACACATGCTACCACTTCCTCCTTCCTGTTGATGTTCTAGACTAGAGGGTCATCAGAGAGACTGACAGTAGGCAACTCAGGGAATTCAGGTGGGAGAGAATGATACAATTTGGAGAATATTTTTTTTAGAGAAAGGAAAACCCCCAAAATAAATGGCATTGATCTGATAGGGCCTCACACAGATGTGCAACATCTGGCTTCACTTCAGTATGCAAACATGTACAGATTTTCCCAGGCTTTTCCAGGTAAAGTGTACTGGTTTAAAGCAGTGCTTCTGAACAATATTTAAAGCGTTTCACAGTCATCCAACCAATAAAAATTAGAATAAGTTAAATTTACTTTGCCATTATGCAGATTTCTTAGCAAATCATATAACCCACAGCGATGCAAATGATAACATTTACACTTTCTCCAATATCCCTCGACAAGCCAATTTGACCTCTTCTTGAGCTATTGAAAGCTCCCAATTTCTATTACTAAAACTTAATTTTCAACTTATGAGTCATTAAATTCTAGTCCATCCCCATAATGTGGGGGTTAATTCTGACACTTAAAACAGACCTCTCTTTCTCAATGTGCTAATCAGGCAGCAGCGTGTGTTTGGGTCGTACCGAGGCCGGGTGTTTCTGGAGCAGGCAGGACCTGGTGATGCCTCGGTGATCATCCGCAATGTCACACTGGAGGACTACGGACGCTATGAGTGCGAGGTCACCAATGACATGGAGGACGACACAGGATTTGTCAACCTTGACTTAGAAGGTCAGCAGTCCAGGAGTGAAGTCCAAAAGGACGAGATGTTTTACTTGTTGTTGATGGTATCTATCAGCTAACCCCAGTAGGAATATCCACTGCTGCTTGCATCCAACAGTGTTCGGTTTCATGAGGGCCAAGGGGTCCCTTTTAAGTTAGCAGGATCAGCCATCTCATTTACCAGTGGAGAGACCAGTCGTGAGACTTGAAACAATCTGGTGAAATGTGGTGAAGTAGTAGGTGCAAGGTCTGTGGTAGTGAAGAAGATTGTAAATCAGAGCAGTGGTGAAAGTAGGTGGCTACATGTGTCATGGGCTCACAATGCAATAAACTATCTGTGATAGGAGGTGCAAACTGGAAGCCCCAGAGGCAAATCCCCCCTCCACCAACCCATTTTGACTCTGAAATCCAGGTTAGGTTTTTACATACTCCAGGCCCTCACCTAGACAGTGGAAGCATTCGTGTACTGCTACATGCTACATGTGTAATAGTTGGATTGGCCATAGCCATTTATACATTTAGATACAATATATACTAAGCAGAAGGACACACGACCAGGGAGAACACTTAAAACGAACTCTCCAGATACAGAAATCTGCAGCACTACACGTGCTACCTGTTGATTGACTTGGTCTGTCGCTGCACTCTTGTAGGGGTGGTCTTTCCCTACTACCCTCGTGTAGGGCGCTACAAGCTCAACTACCACCAGGCAGAGGAGGCCTGCAAACAACAGGATGCAATCCTGGCATCTCACTCCCAACTACACAAGGTGAGCTCATCATGCTTTCACTACAGCTCAAACGCCAAGACACCATTTCATTAAAGTGAGATTAGACCATAACACAAACAAACGAAGCATGATTTCCCATGGGCTCGTAGGGAGTTCTTGGGACCAAAGGGCTTCCTCGATTAGGAACCCATCCATCCATCTGCCACATTCTCAACTGCAACTGTTTGCAGCAAACAAGCCAGGAGCCTTATGCATTCATTAGTGGTTGCAGAATAAAAAGCTTCGGTCCAGCTCTCCTCTCATTGTCATATGGCCACAGGTCCATATAAGTTATTTATTTACTGTACATAAATATTCTTCTATTTGGACATTTTGGCCATCTAGTATAAACCAAATTATTTTCTCCTCTCAACAATAACCCCCCACACACACTCCCATCATGACTCCATCCCTCTTTCTTTAGGCTTGGGTGGAAGGGTTAGACTGGTGTAATGCCGGATGGCTGGAAGATGGCTCAGTCCAGTACCCTATCTCCCACCCCAGGGACGAGTGTGGTCGAAAGGACACCCCTGCTGGTGTACGCAACTACGGCTATAGGCACAAGGAGGACGAGCGCTATGATGCCTTCTGCTTTACCTCCAACCTGAATGGTGAGTGGGAGAGATGAAGAGCAAGAGCAGGAGTGTGTGTGTGTGTGTGTGTGTGTCTGTGTGTGTGTGTGTGTGTGTACATGCAACTCACACAGGGTTTAATGCAGTAGTAAGAGGGAAGATCCAGGCTTGCTTCATGCTCGCCTGCTTCCTAACCTCCTGCTTGCAGCTTGCTGCTGCTGGCCAGCCCTTATGGTGAGCAAGGAAGCAGCCCAGTGTGCCAGTCTTCCCTGCCAGTACATAGCCTCTCCTTCACCGAGACCTCTGCCAGGTAACTGGGTGCCTTGTGGCCTTAGGCTATCTTAGTAGGGGATCTTGGAGCCACAGCGGTCCATAGAGGCTGTCGTGTACCACTGCCCCACTGCCTTGTGGGAAGTCTATTGAGATGAAGGCTAAGGGAGCACAGCCTGAGAGAAAAGCAACATGTTGGTGGCACCCGTTAGGCAGTTCTTCCACAGGCTGGAGTTTCTGGCAGCCTCCTGCAGTCCTGATGGCTGATTGGTCATCCTGCCCATAAGGCCTTGCCACCAGGACCAATCTGTCACAGTGAAGACAGTGGTACTGAGGACTGTGAACCCCCTGGGGCATTCTAAAGACCTCATTGCGTGGGCCTCCACCTCTGACCATGGTGCCACTCTGTTGATGAGGAGGGACGTCATCACTGGGCTTGATGGACTACCAGCAAACACGATGTCTTTACGATTCACGTACGTGTGTATCGGAGTGTGTGAACGTCTGCGTGTCTGGTTATAAGTGTGTGTATCTCAGCATCTCAGTGAGTGTGTGGCTTTGTGTAGAAAGAATGTCCTCACTTAGATCTGACAAGAAACTCTTCCAAGTGTTTCTACCATTCGGCCAAATTAAGTTGCTCCTACGCACATATCCAACCCAGATTGGAGCATTTCCACACTCAGAGCAGCCAAGGGACCGAAGAGTGACAAGGGTAAGCAGATAAGACAATGAGGGGGCTGGACTCTGCAGAACAACGTGTCTGCAGAATTACTCAGGAGGGAACGCGGGCGCTGTCTCTGATCTCCGCCTGTGATCTCGCAGGCCTAAGGCCACTGGATTTAGATCAGGCTGTGTGATTCTGCTCTGCTAACAGGACCACAGTGTCCTCTGGGTGCCAAGCACTGCCTTTTATCTCCCAGCCCTTTGATTTACATCATGTGCCCTCCGCTGGCGTCTTGTCACACACAGAACCACCTATGGGTTCCTGGACCGAGACAACTTGGGGGGGCAAAGTAGGAAAGTAGTACTTTGTTTGTAAGGCAGTAAAAGTTTTAGTTTGGAGGGCCGTGCAGTCTAGTGCCATTGGCCTCCTGACAGAACCATCCATTTGTTGCAGGGGAGTTTTAAGCATTCAGCTTGGAAACAACATTAATCACAGCCACACGCCCACTTGCAACTTCACAAAAGGGGAAAAAAAGTCTTTCTAAAACTGACTTTGCTTCTTTTTTAACTACAACCCCCCCCACCCAATTAAAAAGAAGCTCAAGAGGGAAGCTATAAAGAGGACAATACAAACAGCCTTTCCTCAGCCTGGAAACAGGTACTACAGAGACAGAGAGAGAGAGAGAGAGAGAGAATTATCATAGACTGTCTGGTCCGGCAGTGATTGTGACCGATACTGTGACTGTCCAGCCGGAAGGGATTAACCACACGGCCCCGAGGGAAATACAAGACAATCCTTCACTTCTCTAACAGCTACCGGTCACATAAACAAGCAGAAAAATCGATAACCACACCAAGTCCAAGGCCGATGCTCATGGGCAGATAGTTATGATAGCTGCCGTGGCTGCTGAAGAAGCCCACCACTCTATATTCTCAGTTAGGGCTCCCAGCACCCACTCCCGTCTCTGCAGCGACTGTGTCGTGGTTCAAACGGTTTTGGCAAAAGCAAAAACAACACCAACTCCTGTAAAGCTGCCAGGTGAGAAGTCTCTGCCTTAGGGAGAGGTGGATGCCCTGGAATCATGGAAGTGGTTTAAGAGTGACATGGAGTGAGAGCGCTACACACTGCCATAATGTTCTTTGTCCATTCTGAGCAGCTGCACACATGGCTGCTGGGTTGATTTGGAATTCGGAACACACACCAAGTCTGGGAGGCAAGGAAAACAGAGACTGGCCTCCCCTGGGACTTGGCCTGTCTCAAGAGTCTCTTATTAAGAGAATTCTAACTGTCTGTCTGCTTGTCTGTCTGTCTCACTGTGTTTCTATGTGCCTTTGTGTCTTTTTGCTTCTCTTGCACATATTTTCACGTTACTGCAACAAAGGTGTTTGTTCTTTCAATTGAGCAGGCCTCAGGAGGTGGAGTGGTTGTCTTGTAATTGCAAGGTTGCTGGTTTGATCCCCTGGCTCCTTCAGAAGGCCATGTCGCAGTGTCCTTGTGCAAGACGGTGAACCCCTAAGCACGTCCTGGGTTCTGTAGCTGTCCACTGCTCCCACTAGATTAAATGGAGAGAACAGATTTCATTGTAAGACTACAATGACTGAATAGTGTCTTTCCTCTCCTTCGCCCTGTCTTTCTCTCGAAGGGAAAGTCTACTTCCTGAAGCGTTTTAAGAAGGTCAACTACGGGGAGGCGGTGAAGGCGTGCGTTCGCGATGGATCAGTGGTAGCCAAAGTGGGTCAGCTGTATGCTGCCTGGAAGATTCAGTTGCTGGACCGCTGTGAAGCCGGCTGGCTGGAGGACGGCAGCATCCGCTATCCCATCGTCAATCCCCGCTCCCGATGTGGAGGGCCCCAGCCGGGGGTCAGACACCTGGGATTCCCTGATAAGAAATTCCGGCTCTACGGGGTCTTCTGTTTCCGCAAGAGAAAGGACGAGGGCACCAGCGGTGCCCCAACGACACAACGCCCGTCGGAGAGCTCCACCAAGACGAGCAGAGACATCGGCTCCGTGAATGCCACCAGAATGATTTAAGACAGCGATACAGCGAGCAAGAGTGTGTATGGGGGGTCTATTTAACATTTTACTGCAACAACTGTCACCTAGCGGCCAGACTCCATTCATCGCTTTTAAATCTTAACACTCAAAGACAAGAGTGTCCATTTGCGGATTTGCCATAGAGTGGTAGCGAGGCCATGCAAAATTAAGGGAGACATCTTTATTAGGGGGGCGTTTCACCTATCTCCAGAAAGTAGAGCATCTTAAAGAGTACGTGAGCACGAATGCATCCGTCAGCTGCAAATGAGAAGTTAAACAGCAGCTTGATCTGAACTCAGGCACACATTGGTATGGTGAGCCTGTCGATCCTGTCTTTGTTTACATTGGTATGCATGTGTGCGTGTTTGTGAGTGTGCGTGTGTGTGTGTGTGTGTGTGTGTGGAGTGAACCACATGGTGTGTGGTAGACACAATGTCATTCTCATGTGGGTGCCGAGTGAAAGGGCCCGAGAATCTGAGCCATGATCACAATGCCAGTGAGAAAGTCTTCATTAGTAGGAATGAGTGCTCTCTGACTGCATGGAAATCCTCAAAGATGCCCTTCAAGTGATGACCGTGATATCGGTTTCTGTGTGCTGATGCCATGGCTAGTTAACAGCCCTTTGGCATGATACAATATTGAAATTTGACTCATTTTTCTTAATAACTCAGACATGGCAAGCCCATCATTAGAGCTGAACCGGCCAAATTGCAAATGTTGCACTTGCTCTAATATATTTGCACTTACTAATAGACATCTATATTTATAGACAGTATTCCAAGTTAAAACCAAGTAGGCATGTGATATGACAATGAAAGTAGTTGCTAGAGCTTCAAAAATAGATATGCAAAACCTGCCGCAATAACTGCTAATTGACCTCATATTCTGAATTTCTTTGTTGTCTAAAGCACCAGTTGCACTATACCTGTTACAGAATAGCCCTGTCTTAAAGACATAAAGCAATGCAATGACCTTTATTATGGAATGTGTTTACAGTTGCAGCTACAGAATGAATGGATTTGTGTACGTTTGGAGACAAAATGAAGAATATGAATAAAATAAAAAAACAAATAAAGCCTTGGTATTGGTCAGTTTCAAACATGCAAATGTCTATTTGGGGTGCTGTCCTCTGCATAAACACATTGGTATTGAAATGCTGTTAAAGCATTGTGTCAATAAAAGGACTGATTTATCAAGAGAATTTGAATCCAACCGTCTGGACATAAATATAAAATATCTATGAGACGTCTGGACATTCATCCGCGTGTCTTCATCAACTGAGAATTAGTCCGCCCTGTGTTCTCCAACCCCCTGACAAGGGATAGACATGTGATTGTTTTGGTGTACAGTGCTCTGCAGCACCAACCAGAGGAGTTGGAACAGGTTGTGAGCAGGATGTGGTGGGTCTGCAGCAGTTGACCATGTCATCATCATACCAACAGGCAGTAATCAAAGTTGGGCTCATGGCAAATCTAACATTATGAGACAATCATAGGGAATGACAAATTTGAGCTGAGCTGCACACGGTTGTTTTCTGAGTATTAGATGATTTGTGTCGCTGTCCGTTCAAAGGTTTCTCCCAGAGCCTCAGACCTGACCTTTATGGCTGAGGATGATTATTATCATGATTCAGTGAGAGGGCCCTGCAGCACCATTAGTCATGCTTTGCCAAAATACAAATTTCAGATTCATAGCCATGACATTAAAAAGCCCAAATCCAGCCTAAATCACGGTGACATTGCTAATTTATGGGAGATTATGCATTCCACATTTCGGGGCTGAAGCAATGTAATATTTTGGTCTACGTGGTAATAACTCCAGCCAATTTGAAATTAATTTTGCATGGCATTTAAGTGTCTTGTTCCAACTAAAATACAACAAGCAAACCAATCCGAACTAGCAGCCATCCCTGCCTTGGCTTTCAGTATATCCTCTTACTACAAACTGAGATTATAAAAGTGGTCTTTCCCTGCATTATTTTCCAGCTAAATTATTGAAAAATGTGTTAAAAAAGCCAAGTGTACAAGCGATGATGCATACTGTGCAAAGTGGCCCCTCAAATGCTGAGCTGAAAGACAATAATGCATTTCGTAGACTGTTAATTCAACAAGACAGTTAGTTAATTTGGAGAGTGGAGACGTGATGGCCTTGAACGAAGCTCCCTCATACTAGCTTTATTCAAATTTCAAACAAGACAGAAACTTTGACGGGCCTATGCACAAACCAGAAAAGTGGAATGACAGACGGGTGCAAAGTGTGGGTACAACAACACAGGCCTTTATGAAAGTGAAGGTGATGGAGCCTTGACACCCTTTTCACTGATAGAAAGGATGAAAGCACCATTTTCCATTTATCAGACCTTCTCCTATCTTTTTCTCTTGTGCATAAAAGGAGGTAGGCGACCCTACGACAACTAAATGCAGCGACTGAGTAAATACAAAAGGACTGGATGGCGCTCCTTTTTGTCATTATCAGTCTGTGACAGAGGTCAGTAACTCAGAACAGGGTTCTGAGATGTGAGCACAACGGGTTCAGTTAGAAAAATTCAAACAACAGAAAAACCCAGAAAAGTAAAAATGAATAAATAGTTAAGTGCATTAACCTTTTTTCAAATGACCATAAAGCATTTTCGCTAAAGCTCATGCTTTCAAAACTCTTCATACAACTCTCTCCCCCAACATGCTGCTCAGGGCAACAGTTCATAGCCTGCCCAGAATGCATCACAACTACCAAAACACTGCAAGCATAAATCCGAAACATATCACTCTGCCAAAACACCAGCACCAGGTTTCTCTTAGGGCCAAATGTAAAACTGGACCTCTCACTCTTAGAGAGTGAGAGGTCCAGTTTTACATTTCATGATTAGGCCCCATGTTTTGGGCGGTAGACATGGACTTAGATGGAGATAGAAAATCGAGGCCAGATGCCCTTCCCGATGCCCCGAGATGGGTTCAAACCCACAGCCTCTGGCTCATCAGTTCTTGAATGGCATTACAGTAGATGCTTAACTACATCAATCTTTGAAATAACGAGACAAAAAACGTGATCCAAACCACCTCAATATGCTTTCTGTTGGAGCCAGGGAACTTCTGATAACTGGATGATCTGCTCTATCTCCTGACCCATGCTTGTCAGCAATTGTAAAATACTGTGAGACAAATTGGCTACATCAAAAAGATGTTTTGCTATTTTAAAACCCCTCCCAAACCACCTAAATGGAGGAGTTTTACTGGACCTGGGCACAAATTGCCAAACACCAAGGAGTATTCTATGAGAGTTCATCAAATCAGGATGAGGAAGGAGAGAATCATGCTTCATCTACCATATTTCATCCAGGATAATGGCCCTATGGCATATACCTGGATGCTTCCATGAGAAAAAGAAAATATTGTTGGGCAATTGCATACGCCGGCTTTTGAATTTAATCAAAACTTATACTAGCCTATAGAAGTGCCCATTAAGCTCATACTCTTCTTATTAATTATGTCCCATAAACCTGCTTGCCTCTGGATGGCTCTGTGCAACTATCGACCCAGTATGAAAAGATCAGCACACTGAGGGATTGAGCCTCTATCTGATAAGGACGCCCAAACTAAAGATATACTTGCCTTTGGGGCACAAGGAAAACCTCGCAGTTATTGGTGCTACCTTTAGACCTGAGGGTCAGGCTCCATTTCCCGTATGGTCCTGCCTGGCAACATATCCTTTAAGCAGGTTCTTAACCTTTACCTGATCCAGAATCAGCACACTAGCAGGCTCCAACCAGACAGCCAACACATTATTCTGCCCTCAGGTAACTCATGTAAATCAAATCAAAAAACAGCCCAGGCTACGATGTCTGAATTTATTTGTAAAATATAAACGGATCATTTTCAATGATAATCAAATCTATATAATCTTATATGAGGCATGCTGCTTCTGTTCAAATGAGTAAGAATTTTTTGACTTTGCTTAGCTTTTTATGTTAAAAAACAGCCATCCAAGCAGCTAATGTTTTCATGCACACCTTAAATGCATATTTTATAAATTCTGTGGAGAGCTTGATGGAAAGCTCCAGTTCTCTAAATCAAAATATTACTCCTTTTAGCACTGCTTTTCTAACTCTTAATGTGAATGAAGCGTCTCAGTGAAGGATTGATAGGATTATTCCTTCTCTCAGGAATTCTAAAGCTAGAGTTGTATTTGGAATGGACATAATGCTTCCTAAAGGTAAAACGAAATATTCGTCATGGAGTTTGAATCCCACCCACGCCGTTTCCAACCATGGCCAGAGGTCCGTACTTAGTGGGGCATCATTGGCTAAGTCTCACATAGGTATAGGGGTTAGGTTGGATAAAGGATTATTGGTTCACTCTCTGGGTCGTCAGGGTGCTCGCGGTTAAGTGAACGGAAAGTACTCTCACTTCGTTCTCCTCTGACGGCCAAGCACTGTGCTTTCGTGTGTGTGTGTGTGTGTGTATACATACATATATACATACACACAACATGAAAAAAACATATTTAAAAATGTATTCATGTATTAACACTTACTTTCTTTATTGTGTCATCCCCGTTTCTGGTGTCCATGCCTGTCAGTTCTAGTCCATTGGCAAATCACTAGATGAGGTGGATGACTTGTTCCCAGATTAGAGATCCCCACGTCTCCCAATTCCATGAGACTCCATCAGATCTGAGCAGTTCAAAATTCTGCTTTCATTCTGGGAGGCCAACAGAATTCAGTTAGATTTTATTGACTGGTTGTACATTTTTTGTAGATTTTGTAACGCTATTGAAATTGACACCAATTTCAAAGAAACTGGTCCTCAAAGATGAAGGGAATTCTCTCAAGCAGAAAATTGGTTTGTTGAGTTAGAATTTCTACATGAGAGAATTCACTTTTTCTTCAATGGCTAATTGCTTTGAAATTGGTGTGTTAATTTCACCATTATTGGTACAAAATCTACCTGAGCTAGCAAATTAGTAGTACCTGGGCTATTATAACAAGGTGTCACATATGTTCATACATACATCAGTCTGAGGAGTATGGCCTGTGCATGAACAATAAAAAATGATCAGTTACTTGTGTGCGCACTCAAAAAGCTATGGTGCATGCCGCCCTCACTCGGAAAGGAGTACATTGGTATAAATAGCTCATGCCTGACTAATATTTTCCGATTGTGTACGCACAAAATATTGTTGAGACAAGACATGTCTTTCAAATTGGTAAATGCGTGCATACATTCACAGTTTTCAGTGATAATATACATTTTGTTTTACTCCATAGTAAAAGGATTCTAGTCTTTGTGACCAGGAACATTGCCAAATAGAAATCTTCCAAAGAAAGGTCATGATTGTAGGGACGTAAAGGAGTGCCATCATATTAATATTGTTACAGATGGGGTAGCAGATACAAGTAGAGTCATTTAACAAAATATTTCTTTATAACATTATGGTTAGGTTTTATCTTCTTTAATAGAAAGATCCTTTACAATTGAAAACGCTCCGACTCTGACATAAAAAGTGAACATCGTTTAGAATAGTGAAATAGAATAGTGAAAGCAAGCACTTGATTTCCAACATAATCAAAACATAAGTCTCCAGAATTGTATTCCGTTCAATATCAATCAAAGTCCTGTCCACAAGTGAATGTTACGTTTTCATTTGTCTGTTTCGTCTGATGTGGTTTTAAATGTTTCCACATGATACACATGAAACCCGTAGTTCCTTAAAAAAAACCATAGAAAGAAAGAATAAAGAAAAACGCATTGAATTATTTTGGAATGGAACAATATAAAAAAATCATTAGAATGGAAATTTTAATTTGGAAAGATTAGCTAGGATGGCTCTGGTATGGCTTTCGCTTAGCATTTAAGCAGAGAGGGTCCTTGTACTAACAAAACTTGTATATTTTTTTTCAAAAATAGCTCAATCAAAAGAAAAAACTGATACTCACACGTCCCAACGCTAGATTGAATTGTTTCTCACGGTTTATTTCCGCTTCAGCACCGTATTGACGCTAAAACATCTTCATTTCCAACAAACTACAGCACAATCGCCATTTTGTCTACAAGGAAGAAGAAGAAGAAGGATTCCCTTATCAGTCCCGCAATGGGAAATTTGGATTTCTCTGCATTTTTGACCCAACCTATTGGATAGGAGCAGTGAGCTGCCAACATATGGTGCTCGGGGAGCAGTTAGGGGGTTCAGTGTCTTGCTCAAGGACACCTCGACATGCTGTATGCAGGACCGGGGATCAAACCTTCGACCTTCCGATTGCCAGACGACCGCTCTACCCACTGAGCTATGCCGCCCCAAAAGCTTGGCAGCGTTTTGATTACGTCAAAAAAATAGAGCCAAGTTGAACATAACAGGAGCTTGATCAAGTTTCCTAACCAGTCCCGTTTGATAGACTGTGGCCAGACGGAGGCAAGGCTTTGAGGACCCCAGGTTTACTGGGAGACAAAAGGAAGAATTCAGGAACACACATGACAATGCTATGGTACAGGGACGCTATCGTTGCACTGACATAGAACACCGTAACAAAGAACAAACGGAACAACCAATGCTAAATAGACAGTCACCTGATTAAAACTATGAATAGTTTTCGGGTAGATGGGTAACAAATTTAAACTGGATAGGATTACGTAATGGGGTGGTGTTGTCAGAACAGGACCAAGACCAGGAAACCAGGGCTGGAGTAGCTGGAACCGGGAGAGGCCATGACAGCCGGTGAAACCACGGCGGCGTGCAAGAGGTTTTCATTTGTGAGAAACCAAAAGCTTTAGCTAACGTCCGTTTGTCGAGATGTACTATCGTGGAGACAACTGGGAAACTTGCTGGAGAATCGAACAGAGAACTAAAAGACAACGTGAAGTACTTCGTTGCATTCTGAGTCCTATCTATTTGGTTTTGGGCCCAGTACAGGATTTTCAATTTGGAATGCTGAATGGGATGATGTAGAATGCTGATTTTTGTTCTATTAGATTATATTCTGAATAAGACAACAGTTGATAAATGTAGATTATTGGTTTGTTTACGCCTATTACTATTGATGAAAGCACCAACATGACCGATGTTTCCTAGTTAGCAATACTCATTCATGTGGATGTATCTTTAATAGTCACCGGGGGGTTCGTAGTCCTGGTACCATGTTCTCGTTATGTATGTTCTTGATACCCTCGTGTTGCTTCCTAGTAAATCTTTTGTTTGACCCGTTACTGGGTCTGCAGTTGGGCCATTAATCTCTGCTTCCTGTGTGACAGATTGTAGTATTATAATTACACGAAATCTAGCTAAATAGTCATCACCAAACGTCCAGGCTCCAGAGTTAATATGTGTGACCTTTTGAGCGGCTGCCTTTCTCGGGACCTCCTCTCAAAAGATACTTCTTTAGTTTTGATGTAATTGGTTATAATCATTTACAAGGTCAAAGGTTGTCAACCTAATGATGATCATTGAAAAAGTTTGAAGCCAAATAAAGAGTGTAGCGGATAAATAAGGGTGCTTTCATTTCTAAGTCATCTCAAACCTGATAGTGGTGTTCTTTGTGATTTTCCAGCTCAGGAACTGCTATAAAAAATTACAAATGTCATCCCCAATCTTTTGGGGCCTTGAGGCGCTCGACCCCCTCTTGTCTGCTGGATAATCTGGATATGCTGTGTGTGTGTGTGTGTGTGTGTATGTGTGTGTATGTGCGCTCGAGAGAGAGAGAGAGAGAGAGAGACAGAAATAACAGACTACTGCATTGCAAAAGATTGAGGGTGACTAAAACTGTTCATATGATCCAGTTACTGTGATCAAACAGGGAGTTTAAAGAGATCATGTGAGTCTTTGCTTAGTGGGAAATTCAAAAGAAAAATATAACTTTAAAGTTAAGGAAATTGAGAGAATATGATTTTATATACTATTTTCTTCTCTCATGGCATTGATCACCTCAAGTCAAATCCTACTGCAAAATAGCCTAAAAGCACACATAGACTCGTATTTTTAGTCCTCGTCTACTGTCGTTAAGAATATAGGTGTCTTCCGGAAAGACTCTGTGGTGTTAACAGTGGCATGGCTCAGTGGGTAGAGTGGTCATCTGTTGATCAGAAGGTTGCAGGTTTGATCCCTGGTCCAGAAAGCATGTTGAGGGGTCCTTGAGCAAGATACTGAACCCCTAACTGTGCCACATGGTGGCTATTCACTGCTCCTATACAATAGGATGGGTTAAATGCAGAGAACTCCACATTTTCCTTTGCAGGACTGATAAGGGAATTTAATACAAAATATCAGTCTAGTCATATGACATTTTCACTCATAGGTGTTTGGTTTATGTTTATGGATGTCTTTTGTACTTTCACTGACGACCACTCGATACTAATACATGCTCATATCTTCTCCTTACCATTAGGGAAAAGCTGTTTGACCATAGAGTCACTGCATAAACCCCCTGTGTGCAGCTTTCAGCAGTATATGAGGATCTACGGGGGATAGTCTTTGTGCAATTTCCAGGTAGACTCTATTTGACAGCTGCTCACTCATTTAAGTAACTGACTTCTTGTTAGTGAATGGGATGACAGTATCTCTTATTGAAGCCTTACTGAAGGGCAGCCTATAGAAGTGGCCCTTGGATATTGAAGATGTAGATTGAGCTTATTAGTATGCAGGACTCAGCCCCGCAAGCTGCTCAATACTGTTCATCTGACTATTTGGGTAGAAGATGGAGTGGTGACCTGTCCAGGGTGGTTCCGCACCTTTCACTCAATGAGCGCTGGGATAGGCTCCAGCATGACTCCATGACCCGATTTTGCATAAGTGGCTGATGATGGATGGTGGATGCTAAAATGGCTCTTTTAGTTTGGCTCTTAGTTTTCGGTCTATATCTGAAATGTTCCCAATACACAGGTTAGCTTGTCCTGGTTGTTAGTATGGTCACGTTCCTGAGCTCTATTAAGGTGTGGAGACAGAATTTGAAGGAACCACCACAAAAAAGAAAAAAACAAGGAAAGGAAAAAGGCAAATGTGTGCCATGAGCTTCACAAAATCCATTTCATGCCAGACAAAATCCATTTTGTCTGGCATGAAATGGACAATAGGACATTTTCATAGCAGTATCCTAGTGTAAAATGTGCAGCAGACTCCCTGCTGGGGCTATTTATTGGTGATGTGGGGAGGGAAAGTGGAATTTTATGCTCTCCAGTGGTTCTATACCTTCTCCATTCATTTCTTCATAGACCATCATTTGTGTGATTATAAATCCAAACCAGGAAGGTTATTGAAATCACGTGCTTTAGATATAGACAGCAATCCATCCATCCAACCGTCCATCATCAACTGCTTACCTGAAAACGGGTCATGGGGACACATACCACTATGAGCTACCCCCCCAAAAAAGACAAAA
>OMLC01050309.1:0-13029 GCA_900302585.1 Regalecus glesne
GTGAACTTATGATTAAATCACTGCTTTTTGCAGATGATGTGGTTTTGATGACATCATCGGTCTCTGACCTCCAACACTCACTGGATTGGTTTGCAGCTGAGTGTGAAGCAGCTGGAATGAGGATTAGTACCTCTAAATCTGAGACCATGGTTCTAAGCAGGACACCAGAGGATTGTCCAATCCGAGTAGGGAATGAGTCCTTACCCCACGTGAGGGAGTTCAAGTATCTGGGGGTCTTGTTCTCAAGTGAGGGGAGAATGGAGCATGAGTT
Source organism: Regalecus glesne (assembly GCA_900302585.1). Taxonomy (NCBI): domain Eukaryota; kingdom Metazoa; phylum Chordata; class Actinopteri; order Lampriformes; family Regalecidae; genus Regalecus; species Regalecus glesne. The sequence continues at coordinate 272 of OMLC01050309.1, forward strand.
GGACCGGAGAATTGGAGCTGCTGGAGCAGTATTGCGCTCCCTTTACCAAACCATTGTTACCGAGAGAGAGCTGAGCCAGAAGGCAAAGCTTTCGATCTACCGGTCAATGTTTGTGCCCACTCTCTCCTATGGCCATGAAAGCTGGGTCATGACTGAAAGAACAAGATCACGGATACAAGCAGCTGAGATGAGGTTTCTTAGGAGGGTGTCTGATGTCTCCCCTAGAGATAGGGTGAGAAGCTCAGACATACGTGAGGGACTCGGAGTAGAGCCACTGGTCCTACAAATAGAAAGGAGCCAGTTGAGGTTGTTCGGACATCTAGTAAGGATGCCTCCTGATCGCCTCCCAAAGTAAGTGTTTCAGGCACGTACAGCTAGGAGAAGGCCACGGGGTAGACCAAGGACCAGATGGAGGGATTATATCTCCACACTGGCCTGGGAACGCCTTGAGATCCCTCAATCAGAGCTAGTGGGTATTGCAAGGGAAAGGAAAGCTTGGAGGTCCCGGCTGAAATCTGCTACCTCCGCGACCCGACACCGGATAAGCGGTTGACGATGGATGGATGGATGAATGGATGGATGACGAAACCCTGGACGGTCCGACTCAAGCTGTATACTGCAAACTGCATCTTTGTTTCTACTAAAAAGCTAAACCGCCGATCTAAGCAATATCTCGTCATTGTACATAGCTGACTATTGACTCATCATAATCGGTGTTTTTGTTAGAATAAAGAACAAAATATACTTTATCACACCCACGTCTAAGGGAGGGTCTGCTGGGAGGACATACAAACCAGAAGCAGAAACATGGTGTACAAAGAGCTGATGACGGAACTGAAGTAATGCAATTTCTCCTAGTTTTAGATATAAAAAAGGTACTGCTGAGACACTCGGCAGATTAGCTTGGGGCACAGACCTGGATGGTAGTGTGCGGCTGATCTCCGGAATTCATTCTGAACGTTACTGCTGCAGCTAATGATTCTCTGAAGTGTAAGCTATCAAAAATTTACTAAGAATCTTATCTCTCAGAAGTCTCTTGTTCTTATACTGAAATATATACCCGGCAGAGGTAAAATGTCTGAAAGACATCACCTCAACAATTTGGGGGCTCGTCCGGGATTTCAGAAAAGGCAAGATTATCTGGTTGGACCAGTGAGAAAGGACGAAAGGACACGAGTGCCGGCCAAAATAAAAAGGTAAGCAGAACCTGTTTTATCGAATGTGCTGAATTGAATATTCTGAATTATTTCATGTCCTACGTCTGACTAAACGTTGTGTCTCTAAATTAAAAGAGAATATAATTAATAGTTTTTATAATCACAAAAAAGGAGGGTTTCCGAATAAAAATTGGTGTTAGGTGTAAAGATGCAGGAAAGTCAGCGCAAACCGACAAAGAACATGCTAGATACCAACCTAGATTTGTGAGGTGGGAATACGCTACCCTAAGGATAGTGGAAATACACGTCGGAGAGTATAACATTTGGTCAACAGCAGGATCAGGCTCACTACTAGCTCTGGTAGTGGAACTGTGGGACGATGACGGAGAATGTGAGCAAAGAAATAGGTGTTATCGGTTGCATTGAGCGGGGCCAGGATGGGCCGTGGAAAAGTGTAGAAGAACAGGTGTCTGCAATGAAACTGGCACTGACACACACACATACTGAAAAGGAACCAAAGGACTGTCTTGTTAGTTGGTGGGATCCAACTAAGAATCCCCTGGTGTTCTTTGCAGAGTGTAAAGAATTATGGGAAAATCACACAGGAATGAATCCTAACTCTGATCAAGTTCAGAGAATATGGTTCAGGCAGGCCTTACTAGACGGAGCTCCAGAGGAGGTTAGGAAGACAATACGTGCCAACCCCTTATTGCCAGGAGCAGCCTCTGTGACGTGGGATACTCATTTCAAACACCATCTGGCCCTGATTAAAGAAGACACAGATATAGATAAAAAAACAGCTCACAGAGCTGCAGGCCCAACTCTTGAAACTTCAGTTAAATGAGGCTAGTACCAGAGAAAAAAGGACACAAAGAAAAAACAGAAAAAACAAATGCACGGGGGAGTCAGTGAGGCAACAGGCTTAAAATTCTGATAATAGAAGTAATCAACCCTGGGAACCAGTGCACGGGCAAGGCTGGATCAGAGGTTCCCGATACAGAGGGACAAGACGAGGGGAGCGGCAGAATGTTTGTTTCTATTGTGGGGAATCAGGTCTTTGGGCTAGGGAGTGTCCTCATTGAACCACACACCAGGGAGGATACGGATGGCATGGTCCGAGGGCAAGGCCCAGGAGAGGAGGCCCCCAAAGAGGAGGACCCAGAAACAGAAGCTATTCACCCACACGGCAGATGCCAGATCGCCAGTGGGGACCAAAAGGAGAGTGGGACGCTATACAATACTGACACACCCCACCGAGAAACCCAGGCAGAGAGACAACGAGAGACCCCATGGTGCCAATGCGAGTCTGAGAAAAAGAACTGCCCTTCCTGGTTGACACAGGAGCAACCTGCCCCTCCATGAACTCTGTTACAACATCACATCTCTCAAGAGGTTGTAGGGTTGTAGGGTTCTTGGGGGGAAAAACAAACTCTGCCTTTCACCAGACTCCTCCCAACCATGACAGGCTGTGTGGGATCCATCCACAAACGTCTATTGGGCACTCCTGAGCCCTGAGACCCCCTCAAACGGAGGCGTTCTGTCAGCCTACCTCTCCTGGAAGTCATGGATTGGAACCTTGCGGCATTATGCTGCACCATCTGACCCATTGCACGTAACACTGTATTATGATACGATGGATGATATAATGTATCCACACAATTTTGATAAAACAATAGACATGGAATCTTTTACTCGCCTTCTGCTGATACCTATAGGTTTTCAGTAGACACGCAAGACACATCCATTCTGGAGCACATAATCACAAAAAGAGATCAGATATTGATCATCCTTTGGGTGCTGCTGTCATATCTGACATGCCATACCACCTTTGGTCTGTTAACCCCACTGATGGAGGACAAATCTCTTGTTCTCCAGTGTCTTTTAAAGTCTCCACAGGGCCTCCAATCTGGATTCCTCAGTACCCGCACAAGCCTGCGGGAGAGTTGGGAATAGCGCACACCATTGAAGTTCTGTTAAGAGCTGGAGTACTGCTAAATTCATGCTCAGCCTGGAATACTCCTATCCTCCCAGTAGAAAAAAGGGAACGGGAAAGTATAGAATAGTGCATGATCTCAGAGCCATTAATTAACTAATTATTAATTACTCCCACAGCCCCAGTATCTAATCCATATGTGGCACTAACTAACCTCTCACCCTCTCATCAATGGTCCACCTGCATTGACTTGGCTAATGCATTTTTCTGTCTTCCCCTCCATCTGCAGTGCAGAGACATTTTCTCATTTACGTTCAGAGGCCAACAATATAGATACACCAGGCTGCCGCAAGGGTTCACGCTCTCACTGGGGTTATTCAATCAGGAACTGAGGACCATCCTGTCAGGTTGTCCGTTGCCACCAGAGGTAACATTTATCCAGTATGTCGATGATTTACTCATTGCAGCAGACTCGATAGATGCTTGCCTGACGGCTACGGGAGAAATCCTAACCTGGCATGCAAAAGCGGGATTCAAGTCCAGCAGATCCAAACTCCAGATCTCTAGACAAAGGGTCTCCTTCCTGGGCAGACTATTATCAAAAAATGGCACAGGCACGTCGGATTCCCACAAATCTACTGTCCTGTTATATCCAAAACCATTGAAGGTCAAGGATATGCTGTCTTTCCTCGGCCTTACAGGATACAGCCGTTCCTACGTGCCCGGCTACACTGACTTAACAATGCCTCCCAGGTCCCTAGTCAATGCACAGGGTATGAGAAATTTGAAAGCACTCGTTCATTGGACCCCAGAAACAGAGGAAGTGTTCATTAACTTAAATCAGCCCTTAACTGCAGCTGCGGAATAGGCCACACCTGACTATTTCAAACCGTTTCATATGGATGTTTCTGGAACATAAAATACTATTAATGGAGTGCTGTTTCAGAAAACGGGGGGAGAAAGAAGGATCCTCATGTATCTTAGTATCATGATGGATAACATAGAAAAAAGACAACCAGAATGCACTCGCCACGTAGCTGGGGTTGCAAAACTAATTTCAAAATCAGCACACTTGGTAATGGGACACCCGCTGCAGATACTCACCTCACATAGTATCACAGTATATATAAACTCACAAGTGTTTACCCTGTCCCAAACAAGACAGCAGAGAGTGTGAAATATTCTAGAAGCCCCAAACCTAACTTTTACACATGAGGGCATTAACATGGCAGAAGGCATACGAGACGGAGAGCCCAATGATTGTGAAATGATAGTAAGACAACAGGAAAAGGTCAGACAAGATTTAACTTGAGAATCAATCCCAGGAGCAAAGAGTTGGTATCAGATGGGTGTTGTTACAGAGATGAGAGAGAAGGGCTAAAAGCAGCCTACGCAGTAGTAGAAGACACGGGACAAGAGTGGATCGTTAGGAAGGCCATTCCCGGGTCCCCAAAACAGATTACTCATTACTGAATTACCAAAGTCTTCACTGATACACAGGCAATTCCATTGCTATCTTCAAAGTCTTGTGTCAGCTTTCTCCAAACAGGTAACAGGACTCCAGGAAGGCAGGATCCAGACCGCCACCCCAGACGCCGAGTGGGTCCTCCTGAAAGTCATCAAAATAAAGTGGAAAGAACCAAGGTGGACAGGACCACATCAAGTAAAAGAGAGGATCTCTCCCGCCGTGCGTCTACAAGGGAAAGGCGACACATGGTACCATTGGACCAAGTGTGGGGCTGCACCGGAGCCTACACAATCCATCGATCAGGTCCAGCAGGATCTGACCAACGCAGATCAGGCCAACGACCAGAAGGAAAGTGACACACTTTCCACCGGTTCCCACCCCTTCAAAGAGGCAGAATAATCCTCTGGTGGAGAACTTGGGTTTAGAGGTAGTCCACCCTCTAGCCAGAAGAAAGAAGAAAGAAGGAAGGGCGTCATCAGATCGACAAGTATCTTTGAAACACTTTGGACATGTATAGGCCTTTGCGCCCCTGTAGAGTCACTACCGCAATCACCGATAGAACAATACTTGGCGCTTTTGTAGCTTCTGCTATCATAGTAACTATTATTTTCTATGGCGGAGAATGAAGTGGATGAGACAGAGATGGCGAGGCATAATATTTATGAAAGTGATCTCTTTTAAGAAATCAAAAGTGGGAATTGTGGAAATGTAAAATAAGTAATGAAAACATGAGCTCTGTCTGATGAAACCCTGGACGGTCCGACTCAAGCTGTATCCTGCAAACTAGATCTTTGTTTCTACTAAAAAGCTAAACCGCCGATCTAAGCAATATCATGTCATTGTACATAGCTGACTATTGACTCATCATAATCCGTGCTTTTGTTAGAATAAAGAACAAAAAACATCGATGAAACTCTGGCCAAGCTTCCAGGGGCAACCGTCTTTACTAGGCTGGATGCTACAGCCAGATTCTGGCAGGTACCCCTGCATCAAAAATCAGTCCCAATTACCACATTTATCCCCCTGTTCAGGCAATACTGAACTACTACAAGAAACTCCCATTTGGGATTTCATCAGCACCTGAGCATTTACAAGAATAGTTTACACAGATGCTGACAGGGTTAGAAGGGACTGTGTGCCCTCCTGATGACATTCTCATCTTTTGATCAACGCATGAACAGCATTACCACAGGTTGCACAAAGTGTTGGAGCAGGTCCGGGAAGAGGACCTAATGCTCAACAACCACAAGTGTTAGTTTGGGGCCAACAAAGTCATGTTCCTGGGCAACATTGTAAGTGCAAGGGGCATTGAAGCAGATCCAGGAAAATTTAAGGCAATCACAGACATCCCCACACCCAAAGATGCTGTGTGTGAGATAAAGTTCGCTGGCATGGTCAACTACATCAGGAGGTTCGCTCAAGAGACTGTCTGAGAACTAAGAGAACTAAGAAAACTGTTTATGACAGACACCGTCTGGGTCTGGGGAAGTTTACAGCAGAGAGCATCGGACGAGTCGCATAAGGAACTGAGCTCACCAACAGTGAGCACAGCCATGGTACAATACTGCCTGCACAGACAGACAATGGTAGGAGCAGACACTTTGTCTTTTGGACTGGGTGGAGTATTGTCTCTGAAGCCACTGTCTGGAGAATGGAGGCCAGTCACCTTCATATCACGCAGCATTATGAACACAGAGAACTGATATGCCCAGATAGAAAAGGAACCGCTGGCATTGACCTGGGCATGTGAGAATTTTCAGTGTCACCTGATAGGGATTGACTTGTTGATACAGACTGACCACAAACCTCTAATTTCACTGCTCAGCAGTAGAGCACTAGGTGATTTGCCACCTCACATTCTGAGATTCATATACTTTGCTTCATATACAGAATTGAACGTAACCCTAACCCTAACCCTAACCCTAACCCTAACCCTAACCCTCTAGACACACGGCTTATCCCCTGCACAGCTGCTGATGGGCCACAACATCAGGTCAGTCAAGAGAAACTACAACCTGGATGGCCTGACTTTCAGGCTTTCAGAAAGAAGGACTGGGACTTAAAACAACAGGCCCCCTGGTTAAGCAAATGACACAACACAAAGAAAAGGCAAGAGCTCTGACCAGGACAAAAGGTCTGGATGAAGAACACAAAAGAAACAGGGACTGTCGGTGGTCAAGCTCAGACACCCACGGATACAACATAGACCTGCCTTCAGGAACTCTCAGGATGAACTGATCTCACATCAGGGTCATTCCAGAGACTACTAGATTGGGCCAAGTCATACCACTAGGCAGACTGAATCTGTAGACTAGATAGAAAGGTATGGTTTGGTTCGCTGGGCAGAATAAACCCTGCATAGCTTGGGGACCCGGGCAGTCCACCCTGACCCTCAGAAAAGAGAGTTAAGTTTTGAAAAAAGAAAATGATTAATTGCTGTTCTACAATATGTTAACCAGGATAAACTATATGTTTATTCTTTATAGGCAAATTATGCACCAATGGGGAAAAAAACAGAGAAAAGAAAACGTAATGCTGTGGACTTGAATATAATAATTAAGTTTAATATGTTGAATATTTTTACTGTTTAAGTTTATCTGCTGGTATAGTTGAAAATAAATAAGTTATTTTTGGAGTCTGAAAAGTCACTAGAGGGGGTAGATGTAGCAAGAGCAGATTTTTTTACCTGTTGCATAGGGAACCTAAAAGGTGCCAGACATACAGGAAGTGGGCAAGCGTAGTCAGAACACAGTTAATAAAGTGAACTGCAGACTACTACTTGGCTGCTGTCTGCAATGATATACATTCGACTTAAGCAATACATGTTACGGAAAGACAGACCAGAATTAACTTTCCAAAGCTTCCCAGCAAAAAGGTAAAACATGCCAAAGGACCAAAACCTGGAACTTGCTGCATTAAACCTAGACAGCCAGGCATGACATTATTTAGGTCTGGTGGTGCGCAAGCTGATGACACTGTTTAGTGAGCTAGCTAGGATGTGAATCAAGAAGTTGTTAGCTAACATCATAGGTCTGGTGGTGCACAAGCTAATGTTACCTATGTTGTGAAATAAATAAATAAAATAAATTATTCCCTATCAATCCCGCCAGGGAAAATTTGAATTTCTCTGCATTTTTGACCCAACCTATTGTATAGGAGTAGTAAGCTGCCAACATATGGTAATGGGGGAGCATTAAGGGGTTTAGTGTCTTACTCAAGGACACCTCAACCGGCTTTATGCAGGACCAGGAATCAATGCTGCCACCTTCTGATTGCCAGACGACCACTCTACCCACTGAGCTATGCTGCCCCGTGATTGATATAATATAATATAAGATAAGATAAGATAAAATAGAATATTCCTATATTAGACACACAGGGGGGGATTACCGATAAGCTACTGTTTAGACAGCTAGCTAGAATTTGAATCGAGGGGCTGTTTAGGCTCGAATAACATTAAAAAAATGTTGGGACTGAAACATGTTGCCATAGCATAAAGTGATATTATGATTCATTTGCTTATTCAATCTGTTGTTTGGATATCTCTTATCTGTCACTCACTGACTACATTAAAACAAGAGACATACTTTTTCAGGTCCCTGTTACGCAATGCATTACTGCAACCTAGTGGTTGTTGATGTTCAGTACTAGATGTTGAGATAAAACACTGAACCTTGCGCTTGCGACATGCATGGTAAAGTACACCAGCACTCTTGTATCCTCTTACAAGCCACAGGTGCCAGAAGTGGCTTGGCTGTTAATAAAAGTGACAAACTTGACAGCAGAACTATGGCCTGAGTGCATATGCACATTTTGGTTTTTGGGTTTTCACTAGTTTAGTACAGCCATACCAGCTAGCCCTACTGGCTAACTACCTAGCTTTAGCTCTGTGGTTGACTGATGTTACTGAAGATTTGTTGACAAGACAGTGTTCAACACACAATTCCCCCTCCCAGTCCAATGACGCTCAGCAGGATTTGAAGATTACAGTTTGGCGGTGGACTTGGTAAAGGTATCTTCAACAGTCCAAGCAGCTACCCTGAGGAGTTTAATGGGGCCAGCATGTCAACATGTGTACAATCACAACCTGGAGTGGAGGAGCGCAGCAATGTGAAGATTATTCTGGATAAGTTAAAGGAGTACTTTAAACAGGCTAAGAACGTAATATATCGGTGATATGTCTCAGGCTGTTGCAAACAGGAGGATGATGACTCCATTGATAATTTTCCTTCCCACTTGAGGCAAAAGGCAGCAAGATGTGACTATGGGGCTCTCACAGACGAGTTGATAAGGGACAAAGTAATATTTAGCATTAAGAGGGCATGGTAGACAGCTGTTGAGAGAGAAAGGTCGGACTCTAGCTACAGCCATAGAAATATTCCGAGCTGTATAGCTGATGGACATAACACTGAAGTCCATGGAACAAGAAAGGCCAGCGTCAATGCAACTTTCAGACAGCCATAGAAAAAGATAGCCCAGACCACAGGGAAGCAGGAGAGAAAATACACCATCATGTGACTTGGAGGTGACACATGCTATAGCTTCTGCTTTCCTGTCGATATTCTAGAGTAGTGGTCGGGAACCTATGACTCGCGAGCCATATATGGCTCCTCCGGTGACGGCATATGGCTTCCCAGAATATTTTGAGTTGGGGAAAAAAAATCAGTTCGGAACTGATTTTCAAATACTTGCAATATTTCTTAATAACACTGTGTCATTTTAAAATAAACAGAAATTAGTTTTGAAGATGGATTTCAAAGGTCACCCCTGGGCGAGGTCAGCAACCAATGGCTCACAAGCATGTTCGGGTCATTGCGAAGGTGAAGAAATCAATTTATCAGATAGCCAACTAGTATATCTGCCTCAACCCTTGTAATGGAAAAGATGGAAAAAAAAGATTATGTATTCCAGGCGGCATGGACAGAGGAATTTGCAATTGTGGAGAGGGCAGAATCTGCGGTATGTCTAATATGCAATGATAAAATTGCATCAATGAAATAGTCAAATATAAAGCGGCACTTTGATACGCACCATACTTCATTTGCATAGAAATATCCAGCGGGGGACAGCAGGAAAAGGGCATGCAAGGAGCTACAGTGGAGAGTGCAGACGAGTCGGCAGCAACTACATGTGTGGACCAAACAAGGACCAAACAAGATGGGAATTCCGCTAGCTTTGCAGGTACTTTGGCAATAGTAAGGAATGGAAATCCACTCACAGATGGTGAGTATGCCAAAGCATCCGTGCTTGATGTGGCTAATGAACTGTTTGATGACTTCCCAAATAAAGACAAGATAATCAAATGAATAAAAGACATACCCTGTCAGCAAGAACTGTGCGCGATTGTAGCAACATGATGCAAATTAAGTCGAGGAAACACAAATTAAGGATGTAAAGGCCGGGACATACTTTTCTCTTGCATTAGATTAGTCAACAGACGTTAGCCATCTATCTCAGTGACGGTGGACCCCATATTTTGAGGAAGAGCAAAGGATTTGTAGCGCTTCTCCATGAACATGAAAAGAGAGCCATCTTAAGTTTTCATTGCATCCTGCATCAGGAGGCACTTTGCACTCATACGTGTGGCCAGGCGCTTGGTGAGGTGATGTCGCTGGTAATTCAACTTTTATGTTGCCTGAGCTTTAAATGATCAGGATGTTGAAGCTCTGTTAGAAGAGGTTGAAAATCATTATCCCGGGCTGCTTTTACACAGCAATGTGCATTGGTTGTCAAGGGGGAGGGTGCTCAGCCATTTTGCAGCTTTCCTGAGGGAAAATCCAGACTTTTCTTGAAATGAAAGGCATCAAGCATCCTGAGCTAGACAACACTGACTGCCTCCTACATATACATGTGAGTAGTCATTCTCACACATGAGGAACATCAAGACCAACCTACACTCACATTTAACTGATAGAAGCCTCAACGCCTGCATGAAGCTCAACCTCACCACGTATGAACCAGACTACAAGGGCATCAGCAAAACCATGCAGCACCAGAAGTCGCATTAAACTAAGTCACATTTAATTTATGATACGTTGAAAATACTATATGGCTCTCAACTAAATATATTTAGAAATATTTGGCTTCTATGGCTCTCTAGTCAAAAAGGTTCCTGACCCCTGCTCTAAAGGGGAATCAAAGCAAACACAGACATAGGCTACTCGGGGTATTTGGGTGGGACAAAATATTTATTTTTTTAAAGCACACAGTGAGGGCAAGGATGCCTGGAACGCAATCCTGCAGTGTCACAACACATCGGCGTAAGGCATGGGCAGCAGTCCTGCGCAGCACCTGATGTCAAGGCTTCTTAAGACAGCGCTTCCAGTGGCCTGCAAGATTTTGGAACCATGTGTGGTGTCTGGAATGTTGGAGAAGCTGTGTCACAGGCGGCAGGTCTGCAAAGCAAGTTACGACAGCAAAGCAAAGGACTTACGGGCGCTCGTGTAGGCAAAGTGGTCCGAATGAAGCCATTGCCTGGTAACCAGACAGGCATCTGGAAATGGGAATACTGTGTGTAGAGGGTCACTACTGAAACAGAGTTGATATTTGGGTGGCATAGCCAACTACGCCACAGAACTCAGAGGAGATTGCCCCCTCTGGTCCCCCCCTTGAACCAAAGGGGGCCAGAGGCACTAATCAAGGAGCTATGTGGTCACGTGGTATACGCTACCCCACCAAGGTATGCCAGCAACCCAGCTGCTGATCCAAAGTCTACAACATGAGTGTCAAAGTCTGGCCCAAATTCAGGTATTCTCAGAGACCCCAGAGGAACATGAAGAGAGACTCTTGCGAGTCCTTGATCGCCTCAGAGAATATGGGTTAAAGCTGTCACTGGATACGTTCATGTTTTTCCAGACATCTGTCAAATGCCTAGGACGTATTGTATCCAGAAATGGAGTGGAGACAGATCCTGGCCAAATCAGTACCTTAAAGACCTGGCCAAGACCAAAGAACCTGAAAGAGCTAAGGTCCTTCTTAGGATTCTCAGAATATTACCGGAGGTTTGTTCAGGAGTACTCCAAGATTGTTAAGCCGTTAACTGACTTAACAGTTGGCTACCCGCCACTGCGAAAGACTAAGAAAACAGCAGTTAAGAGGGAGGAGTATCACGACCCGAGACAGCCCTTCAGCGACTGATGGACGTCTGCTTGTCAGGACGCATTTGAGGTTGTTATAGATAAACTCACAACTGCTCCAGTGGTAGGGTTTGTTAGCCCCAAGCTGCCCTAAACCTTGCACGCTGACACCAGTCCACGGGACTCGGTGCTGCCCTCCATCATGAGCAGGATGGACAAATAGGCCCTATTGCATTCGCCAGCAGAGGGCTGTCGCACAGCAAAGCTCGCTATCCTGAACATAAGCTTGAGTTTTTAGCCCTCAAGTGGAGCGTAACCGAAAAGTTCCGTGATTATTTGTAGGGGAGTCAGTTCTCAGTTGGTACAGATAGCAATCCACTAACGTACATACTTACCTCAGCAAAGTTGGATGCTACCAGTTATCGGTGGTTGGATGATCACTCAACCTTCTGGTTCACACTCCACTACCGTGCAGGTAGACAAAATCTAGATGCTGATGGTCTATCAAGATGCCCCCATGGAGACCTATTGAATTATTTTCCATCACAGAAGGAACGTGAGGGAATTCGACAGTTCACCCTCCGCCATTCGCTTGAGGATGAGGACCTTGACCTCATGACACCAGAGGTGGTCCAAGCAGTGTGTGGGTGTCATCTACTTCAGCAAGTCCCAGAGAATGAGTCAAGTGATCCCTGTCTTACCTTGCTAGGAGTCATGTTGGTCCGTCCAGATGCCATCTAGGTTTTCTTCGAGCAAGAGAAAAATGCCTATGGAAGTCAAGTTAAGTCAAGTCAATTTTATTTGTATAGCGCCAAATCACAACAAAAGTTATCTCATGACACTTTACATATAGAGCAGGTAAAAGACCAAGCTCTTTGCGAAACCATGATTTACAGAGACCCAACAAGTACCCCGTTGAGCAAGCACTTAGGCGACCGTGGCAAGGAAAAACTTCCTTTTAACAGGCAGAAACCTGGAGCAGACCCCGGCTCTCGGTGGGCGGCCATCTGCTTTGACCGGTTGGGTTTGGGGAGAGAAAGAGACAAACAAACAAGTAGATCCAGCCAGGCGCACCGAGACCACGATCCACAGGAACCTGAGAGACCACGATCCACAGGAACCTG
>OMLC01050310.1:6888-17983 GCA_900302585.1 Regalecus glesne
CCAAAAAAAGGGGGGGGGGGGGGGGGGGGGGCAGGACGTTCTGCTTTCGTCCAGCCCAACTCTAGACTCTGCAGCTCATAGTCGTTGCCTGGTCAGGTTCTTAACACACAACGTATGGAAGTGTATTGCCTGCCTGCCTGTGGAGCAAAAGGCAATTTCACTGAGACAACATGGCCTTTGCCTTCCAACACAGTGTAGTCTGTACATGCAGCAGCTGAGAGAACAGAGGGAGTGAACATCGTCTCCTGCGTGTGTTTTTCATGTCTCTGCGGAGAACCAGGAAGACAGAGGGCACCATTCATGTCTCCTCTTTGAATGTCCCATCAGTCTGTGTCTGTCTGTCCCTGGCTCGGCCCCCCTCTGTCCATCACTGCTTCCTTGTTGCCCTTCTCTAAATTGTGCTTTTAAATGATTAAAAGCCTCTCTGAGCCGAGCTACTGTACATCGGATGCTGTGTCTCCTGAGAATTATCCCCCCTGAAATAACCTTATCCAAACCTCCTCCCAGTGGAAAGGGATTAAAATTGGGGGCTGGGGAGGAGCACAGCTATGGGTGAATGATGATTGGCAGGGGATGACTTTGATGGTGTCAGCTAACATAGGGTTATAGATCCAGGGGGTGAGGATCCCAAGCAGCTTGTAGGAGGGAGAAAATAATTCAATGTTGTTGTTTATCGTCTCTCCGTGGCATTGAGAGAGGTCCTCTGTACGCGTCACCATTAGTCTCCACGTTGTAGGGTGGACACGGGTTTAGATGGAGTTTGGGGGATTAAAGCCAGATGCCCTTCCACCCTGAGATGGATTTGAGCCCAACGCTTCTGGCTCATCTGTGCCCGAAGCACACACTCCACCACAGAGCTACCATGGCGTTATATTGAGATGTAATGTGGACATTGCCTTATCGTGATGCATGATTTTTCGGCTTAAACATCCTATGGCAGAATAATGGCTATTGAGGCACACAAACTTCGAAATGCAGTGAAGCAGCTGGATGGGATCTAGTTAGGACAGGGAGACTGGTTAGAGTGACTGTCCATCATCACCAGGCTTCTTCAGAAGGAAGCTGACACTGATATTCTTCAGTATGGTAGTAGAACATAATTTGTCGTCTCTTGGTCGGGGCAGAATGGCTCAGGAGGTTGAGTGGGTTGTCTAGTAATTGATAGGTCACTGGTTTGGTCCCCAGCTCCCTCAGAGAGCGTATTGAAATGTCCTTGAGGAATATGCTTGAACCCCCAACTGTTCATAATGAGCAGGGCGGCACCTTGCATTGCAGCCTATCATCAGTGTTTGATTTGGCACGATATTCTGTCACAAGTGCAGGATGGAGCCCCAGAAATGCTGTTGTATGTGTCTTATTAACATGATCATTTAAAAAAAAAACCTGACGTGGGATTTTCTTGAGCGCAGCTCAGCGGTAGAGCGTGCACTACAGGAGCTGATGAGTCAGAGGCTGCGGGTTTGACTGTGGCGCATCCGGCCTTAATCTCAAAGTTCCATCCAAGTTCATTTCCACCCCATAAATGTGGGGACTGATGGTGACCTTGAGTGTTAGATAGACAGTTGGGCTCTGATTAATAGGTAACAAGGATGGAACCGTGGGACCATTTTTGTATGTGAAACTTTTGCATATATGAGGAGATATTGTGATATGCTGATATTGTGTATAAAATCCCAGTGATTATGATAGTGATAATATTTTGTGCTACAGTCCTGGCACCAGAGTTGATTGGAGCTCAGCTTCAACCGTAGGCCATCTGTTCATGCAGACATTTACCTCTCTATAGCCCAAACTCTTCCTCACCTCTCTCTGTCTGTCTGTCTGTCTGTCTGTCTGTCTGTCTGTCTGTCTGTCTGTCTGTGTGTGTCTCTCTCTGGGTCTCTGTCTCCCTCTGTGCCTCTTTGCCCCTCGGTGCTTCTTTGCGTCTTTCAGGTTTATCTGTTGCACTCCAAATAAATAGAGACACCTTATCTGTGCAGCGGAGAGCAGTGATAAATGCCCCCCCCCTCTCTCTCTCTGTACAAGGGTGAGGAAGACTAGCACACCACACCTCTTCATCTTCACAGCTGGGTACTTTTGTTTCCTTCCACCTTCCCTTTTGGGATAAACGGGGAGAAGGAAGGGTAGAGCCCTGTCTCAGTCACATGATCACATTTCAATATTCATTTAGCAAATCCCCAAAGACTAATGCAAGCTTATAACCCCGTACTAGCAGAGAGGCAGAACGAAGTTCTCTGCTTCCCCACTCCTCATCTCCTAATACTTCCTGAGCTGTAGGTCTGTCAACCGCATGACTGGCTAAGCTTTTGAATATTTTCGATTGGCTCAAGTCCGTCTTGTTGTTCTTGCTCGATGTCGCACAGTTACTTGGTTGGCTAGTTTAGACGTCTCTGGTGGTGGAAAGGAGGGAGCGCTGCCGCTCACACAGAGAGGGCTGCACTGTTTCCCAGGTCACATGAATCTGAATTCATTCCCTGACTCTTTTGTTGTCGATGCACTGGATTACGGAATTTTATCATTTTCATTTATTTCTGTCCCCCATCGGATGTGAAGCCATAATCCTGGTAAGCAAAAAGCAATCTCGAGCTTCCGCTCTATCGGCTTTGCAAGCAAAAACAATACCACTGCAGAATGTTTGTTGCTGTTTATTTACCCTCGGAAACAACCAATGTGTTATTACATAGCAATATGAGCCGTGCACACGCTGGCGGTGGCTGGTTTATACGTCGGTCCTCACTGTCTCGAGTCTTTTTACCATGAAAATTGACAACTTTTGCACTCGTGTTTCGTCTAAATGGCTGTGTTGCCTATGACCATGTTGCCATGTCTGCCCGGCCTTCCGTAATCCACCTTATCTTTAGCTGGGATGGTGGTGGTAAAAGGATTGGTCATAGAGAAAGGGTGTGTCAGTTTGAGCACACATGCCAAACGAGGCTTGCTCACTCTACCTTTTGCCTTCCCCGTCATCTGAGGTGTGTACGGGTTCTTGTGAAATGTGGGCATTTGTGTAAAAGGGTGTGTCTGCTTGGCACGAGGAGTGCTGAATCCGGGGGAATGGAGGTTTTCTCCAGATTGCTGATGGGCTCCTCTTTTTATGTCGGGGGATTATCCTGTGATGAAGGAGACGCCATGCCGAGATGGAAGTCTGATTTTTATCTCCTCCAGGTCTCACAGCTGCCACCCTTTGCCCTTGGACTTCCTGGTTCCGCTGCCAAATGATTCCCTCACCACCTATCCTGTGCTCTACCCGACACCCCTCCCACCTTCATCCCCTGCCGGCTCTGTCTATATCACCTAGAGCCAGGCCCTCCTCACCAACACCGACACCCCCACCGCCCCACAGCTCCCCACTGCACTCCATTGTCTTTACTTCCCCAGTTCAAAATACACCCTTGGTAACCCAGTGAAATTTGAACGTGCAGTTTAAAAATGGGGCTCATCACGTGACAATCACTCGTCATTCTTTTCCTATAAAAGCTGTCTTTTCCACCATCCATGTCGTTTTTATGCTCATCCGCCCTGTGTTTCTGAAAAGCTCTGTTTTCTGTGGTCTGAAATACAATGTCTATTGGAAGACACATTTCATCACTTACACAGGTGACATCTTCAGTCTGAGCTGGCTGCAGGCCCCCCACATTGGCCCACTGCCTTCAGACCGGACAAGTACCAGCTGAAATGGGGATCACGTTACCAATAGCATCTGTCTACAGTTTGTAAACAGTACAAAGAACTAGCCCGGCCTGTGTGCTGTTGGCTGTATAGGTAGCAGGTTAGTGTTTAGCCTTTTGCCACAGTTTAAAAACACAGCAGGCTAACCAGGCAGCTATGGTGACAAAGGCTAAGAGAAAGAAAGAAACTTTATTTATATGTCATTGTACATGCATACAATGAAGTTAGTGCTCTGCATTTAATCCATGCTGTTGTAGAGGAGTGGCGAGCAGCTGCAGTGCTTGGGGTGCAACTCTAGTTATTTTTTCCTACTGCCTTGCTCAGGGGCACAGGCGGGAGTGTCAACTCAAACACGCACGTCTTTTTGATGGTGGGAGGAAACTGGAGAACCTGGAGGAAACCCACGCAGAAAGGACTGGGATGGGATTCAAACCCAGGACCTTTTTACTGTGAGGCAAGAGTGTTAAGCACTAGATCACTGTGCTGCAATGAAATAATACGTATACCATCTGCCTGTGTCTTCTGTGACATGTCCAACGAGACAGCTGGATCAGTATTGGTTAAGTGTGTTTCTGTCATATGGACTCATAGGTCAAGGTTCACCAAGGTTGAATGTGTCTTGAATCAAAAGTTAGTGGGACAATAATGTGCAGTGTGACTTCTCCTTTTGATGCAGATGGAAGGCCAAAATGGAGGCAAAAGATGGCATTCTCAAGTTTAACTACATTAGTGTGGATGTATACTTGGGGCTATGGTAGCTCAGCGGTAGAGTGTGTGCTTCAGGAGCTGACGAGCCAGATGTTGCAGGTAAGAACCCACTTCGGGCTGTCAGGAAGGGCATCCGCCCTTAATCCCCAAGCTCTATCTAAATCTGTGTCCACCCCCGCAACTTGGGGACTAATGGTGATATGTAAAGCAGACCTCTCAGTGTGGCTGTATTAAATATTGCGGCGGATATTGAAGCCAGCATGCAAAAGCTGCCCAGCCCCTTCAGCATCTGGCCATGGCTTCCACACTGTTTTAGGGAGGTATCAGCCCAACATGCCTCCTTCAACCCCCTGCCAGAATTACCCCTCTGCCAGCCAGCCACCTGAAGTTCACCCATTTATATTCAACCTGCCCTACTGCACCAAGCCCTTCTCTGCAGGGTGTTGTTTTTGCCCCCTAAACAACCTTGGCACTCGCCTAACCCATGCTCCAACTCCCATGATCTCTGGAAACACTGTTCTCTCTCTCTCTCTCTCTGCCTGCTGCTGCCAACTAATGCTGGCTTTCTTGACTGCTGCTACCCACAGCTCTTTACTGTGGCCTGGCACTTGACTGTCCCTTAAAACTGCCGCGGCTCACCTCCGCACCCCCTTCCCTCCCACATGCACACCCAGAGTCAGATGGAAGGACAAGAAAGGAGAGAAAAATGGTTCCATTTGTTGTTTAAAAGGTGCCTTTGGGAACGTTGAACGTGTCACCTGACTGTGGGCTCAAAATGCTGGTGATGGATACACAATGCAGACGTGGCCTCAATCTCCCTCTTATCTCCCCATGGCAGCAGAATTGACAGGTCGACACACACACACACACACACACACACACAAAGTACTTCTCTACTATACTGGCTGATTGGAGACATGCCCAGCAGGGGCCACCCTCTACAGCCAGCGGCCAAAACTTCAGTTTCATTGAAGAAGGAAGCACCTGAAAAATAACAACCCTCCAAGCACAACTGGGTTGAATTGGTAGATGGACTCCTTTTCATATGGAACTGAAGGTCACCTTCACGTCCTGCAAGGACGTCAGATGCATTATGCCTAAAGCTCGTTATGGCAGGGGTGGTGGGAATGTGCGGGGAGCTAATTCACTTTGTCCTCTGTGGCAGTGGAGTTCCTGTATGTGATGCCGCTCAAAAAACAAAAGGTCTTAAAGACGTTGGAGAGAAGTCGATGGCGGCAGGCTCGAGCAGTGGCATGTTGATGGGTGATGCTTAGTTCAGATCCCTGCTTTATGATGAAAAGAGGAGTGTTAGGACTCACAGAGCTGACTGTAATGAAGATGAGTTGATGCTTCATTTCAGTGCTAATTGAAAGCTTCTTTTGGGGATTTGACTTGGCGGGAGATGAAGTACTCCCACCAAGAGGTTTTGACTTGTAAGCAGACTGAGACCCACTGAGTTGTGGAATAATTAAACATGTGCAGGACCCCAATCTTCTACCTGCACTGCTGATGTTTGATTTGTTTTTCCTCATGGCTTTCTTCTTGATGCGAGGGTGCTGCGGTAGCCCAGCGGTAGAGTGTGTGTGTTTCTGGGAGCGATGAGCCGAAGGCAGCAGTGCGGGTTCGAACCCACCAAAGGGCATTAGGAAGGGCCATCCTGCCTTAATCCCCCATGTTCCATCTAAGTCTGTGTCCAGCCCCACAACATGGGGGCCGAATGGTGAGACGTAAAACAGGCCCCTCTCTCTTTTTTCTATAACTAACCTGCTCTATCATGGGCGCCAGCTCATCCCAGCCAAGCTCCAGAGGGTGCAATTCGTTTGTTCGCCATCCATATGAGTGATGTCACAGTTAATCCTCAAACTGACCAATTTACCCCTGCGAGGACTATTTTTTTATGATCACCTCTGCTTTTGGGCTAACACCAGGTCCAGCTGCTTCATGTTAATGTGGCCACGGCTTTGGAACGTCAGGCCCCGGTCCTTCTCTTTCGTTTTTTTTCTCTTCGTTATCTCCCCCCCCTTATGTAAAATGCTTGCTAGGCGATTAATTATGAAATACCCAACATGGCTGTCTGCCAGGACCAGTGTGTGACAGATGCATGAAGGGTCAGTCTGCTGGCAGCAGATGGAAAGGAAGGTCACCTCAGCCTGACAGAGAAGATGGCTTGGCCAGATAGAAGATGGAGATGATATATGCTCTAGAGAGGGTTTTTTAGGTGGGGCCTTCCTTATAGTTTTCTTCTTTTGACTTCTTCCCCATCTCCCAAGGGTTGCCACAGTGGATTTTAGTGTGGTATCCGTGTGTTGTTCATAAGGCTGGGGGGATGCTGCAGTCAGCTCAGACTGAAGATGTCACCCGTTTGAGGGACGAAACGCTTGTGAATAAACTTCTGATCCAGTTGAACCGATTCACCTCTTGTTTGTAAGTGGATTTGATAGTTTCTATCAATACCTTATGAGGGTAAACCATCCGTGGTGGTTGTTGTGGGTCTTGACCAATCCCATGTGGAACTTCGACTGATTCGGTCGAGGTATGGTGTTCCTTATAGTAATGCTCCCTAAGATTTAGAGGTCCCTTTTTATGTGTCTCCACTTGGCCCCACATTGTGGGGATGGACATAGACTTAGATGGAGCTTGGGGGATTAAGGCTGGATGCCCATCTTAATAGCCCCAGAGTGGGTTTGAACCCACAACATCTGGCTCGTCAGTTCCTGGAGCATACTGTACTAATCCAGCCCTTGAAGATTAATTTCCTTGATTAATTAATGTAATAATTTCCCTGAGTGCTGCAGCCGCTCACTGCTCCTATATAATAAAATGGGTTAAATGCAGAGAACGCATTTAGTTGGTGTGTATGTACAATGACACAACTTCTTTTTCTACCTTTTAACTTCAACGTTGACTCGGATAATGTCTCCAAGCCACGTTCAATGAGGGGAAACTATGTGGCTGTCTGTGCTGTCCAACGCTGGTTGGTGATGTAGTACCAGATAATCGAAGGTAGACTTCCATATCAGTGGGCAGAAGTTAGAATTGACAATCGGTCAGATTTACATCTCCTAGCCTGTCGGTTTTAAAGACACATCGTTTCCTCTCACCTCACCTTCAATCGCACCAATGAGCATCTCTGTGAATTATGTACTAGATGGAAATGAGCCGAAACAGTGTTTTGAATCCACCATCAATATCATTCCAGTCTGTCTCCACATTTTGTAAATAATGTCATCTTTTTGTGCCCTCTCGGTAGCTTGCAGTCCATCAGAGATGTATTAAAGGAAGTCTCACTGGAGTTCCTTTGGTTTCCCGGACTTGTGAGGAGGTGCGGCCTCTCACGTCTGAACTGACAGGAAGGCTTATGTTAGCACTTGAACCGCTGAAGTGATTTGGTGTTAGCAGCCGCAGACGTCCTCTGGTGAACAAGCCCACACTGTATCAGGTTAGATATTCAAGGTTATTGACTGGGTTGGTTCTCCTTTGTTGAATTGTGTTCATTCTGTGGATGTGGAGTGGAGTTGGGCTGGTTGGTGTGGCCGGTTCCTTAGCGGTATTAAAAAGACACTGATTTATCTGGATTCCATGACACAAGCATGGCCCTGGCTGTATCTAAACTGTTTTTATTAATCCCTCTCCAGGGACATGCAGGAATTTCAGTTATGTCTATGGACCAGCTGGAGCAAAGTCCAGCCGGCAGCAGGCGGGTGTGTTGTTTACGGGAAAACCCCACATGCCGGTGTTCATAATTTCCTGTGGATGCTATCAATGTCTCACTCTCTCCCGGCACACATTCGATTCCACAGTGCTCCCAGCTTATCAGTCTACTGGCTTGACCCCTTTTTCCATCTCCTCATTATAGGGGTTGGACCGGCTAGCTGGCAAGTCCTGCAAATGCAAATATCCCTGACTGAGTGATCAGTTTGACACGCTCAGGCCACTAGATCAGGTGACCAACAACATCACTGAAGTTACATGATTGGTCAGCCGAGCGTCGACAGGCACCAGGGAGTGCGCACGGTTAAAACATTCCAAAAACAATTTACTATTACTGTTACATCACAGCAAATCATCA
The DNA here is from genome assembly GCA_900302585.1 of Regalecus glesne. Taxonomy (NCBI): domain Eukaryota; kingdom Metazoa; phylum Chordata; class Actinopteri; order Lampriformes; family Regalecidae; genus Regalecus; species Regalecus glesne. The sequence goes on from OMLC01050310.1 coordinate 15,335, forward strand.
TCTCCATCTCTCCCCGTCCTTCATCTGTCTCACCAGCCACCTGCATGTCCTCCCTCAGCACATCATAAACCTCCTCTTTGGTCTTCCTCTTCTCCTCTAGCCTGGCATCTCCATATTCAGCATCTCTCCTCCACACATGTCCAGACCATCTCAGTCTGATCTCTCTGGCTTTTTCTTCAAACCCTCCAACCTGAGCTGTTCCTCTGATATACTGGTTCCTGATCTGGTCCTTCTTCATCACTCCCAATGTAAATCTCAGAATCTTCAACTCCTCCACCTCCTGTCTGTCTGTCAGTGCTACTGTCTCCACACCAGACAAAATAACTGGTCTCACCACCATCTTGGAAGCCATCCGTCTTGTTCTTGCTGGTACCCTTCTGTCACACATCACACCTAATAGTCCTCTCTACCCACTCCACCCTGCCGGTACTCTCCCCCTCACCTTTCTTCCACGCTCCCTTTTACCCCAAATAACGATCACTCTGACAAAACACTCCCTGGCAAATTCAAAAAAGCATTGTGCACCTTTTTTTACAGCCACCAGACCTGCCCGATTAACTCAAAACAAGGGCAGATTGCATTCAGCTGCAAACTTTAATATCATCTATGCAATATCTTTTGTGAATCGAACCTTGAGATGAGCCAGATAGCATTCGCAAGTGATGCACAATTATGGTGCTATCAGCAGCTGCAATCCATTCTTTGTGAATTGGCCTGTCAATACAGTTAGAAGAACAAGCATCAGCAACAAGCATCAGATGAAAGAACAGGGGGAGATAGCAGATATTTAGAATAGCTTTATTTACAATTAAATTGAGTTTTCTGTCTATTCAAGCATCTCGTGATAGGAGTGGAAAATCTTGTTCTTGCATCCATCCACACCATCAACCACTTTTCTGAAGTTGGGTCACTGGAGAACTGGAACCTATATCAGTGCTTATTGGGCGAAGGGCAGGGACACACCCTGGACTGGTCACCAGCCCATTACAGGGCAAGGAGTTGGGGGAACTGGGTCTTCCTCAAGGACCCTTGAACATGCCTCTGCAGGTTGTGGGATAAAACCTGTAAGCGTCCAGTTGCCAGAGGACCACTCGACCCACTGAGCTTTCTTTACTCGAACATGGCTTAACCATATCTCCGTCCAAGGCTTCAGTAGCCTGGTGGTAGAGTGCGTGCTTCGGGAAATGACGAGCAAGAGTTTGTGGGTTCATACCCACTGTGGAGGCTTCAGGAAGAGTATCTGGCCTAAATCTCTCTAAATTCCATCTTAATCTGTATCTACCATCACAATGTGGGGACTAATTGTGATGGCTGAAATGGACCCCTCTCATGGCTTAACCATATCAGAAACTTGCAGATGACATTTAATATCCAGGAATTCCCATTATAGGCTGTACCACAGACCAGCCATAAGAAACCGATCACGGTTTAGAACATTGACCAGTCAAGGTCCAGCCATATGCTGTGTTTTGACCTTGATTTTCTCTTCCATGTTACCTCGTGCTTCTAGCTTACTTACCCCATCCCCCCCCTCTCCTGACTTTACATTTTTCTTTTTCTTTTTAAAACTCTGTTCTTTGTCTTCTTCCTTCACTAGCTGGTTTCCCTGTTGCCTGCATGGATATTAATCGTGGTGTTTTAAACCTGCCCGGGGCTTGGAGCTGTCTCCTGAAATGTAGATCTGTGGAGGTGTCTTGGCAGCGCTTGCATCTCGGGTGTCAGCACTCATCCCTCCGGCCTTGCACTCCCATTCACCGAGCTTCCATGACACACATTATTCCTCACTGAGTCATCCGGGCAGCATTCAAATCCTCCCACTTTCTGGTGTTTTCTGTCGCTAAACGTATGCATGAACCAAGGATGTTGGTTGATGATTTACACTCGTGTTGGCATTTTGCAGAATCAAGAAAAGCACATCTGAATTTTCACATTAGCACCCTCCCTGACCTCTTCCTTCTCTCTCCTAGACTACTGTTCTGTGTACAGTTTGCAAGATGGGATGTTTTGATAATGATGACAATAATGAGAGAGGTCTATTTTACACATCACTATCTGTCCCAACATTGTAGGGTCGGACATGGACTCAGATGGAGCTTGGAGGGGGGGGGGTGTCGAGGCTGGAGGCTTCTGGCACTATGATCGTTATCTAGCTTCTAGTGTTGCTTCAGTATCTTCTGTACTTTGACTCTATGCACTTGTTGTACGTCACTCTGGATAAGAACGTCTGCTAAATGCCTATAATGTAATGTAATGGATGCCCTTCCCGATGCCCCGTGGTGGGTTTGAACCCACAACCTCTGGCTCATCAGTTCCCCAAGTGTTATACTGCCGAGCTACCATGGCCTCCTTCCACTAGAATACAGACCACATGTGAAGTAGATAAATAAATCTCCCTTCATAGGAACAGTGCCTACCTACTAAGAGTAAGTAAAAGTTCATGTATATAGCAGTTTAAAGACTGTTATAAAGTGCTTCACTAACAATCATGTAGTTAAATGTAATCATGCCAGATTTAGCCACCAGGCTAATTTTCAGCCGTTATCCCTAGCAGAGCTTTGCCGCCCCTTCGCTAAACATACGCTTGTGGTGGAGAGGGAGGAATTAGGAAGATTAGGTGGCCAGGAGAGCTAGGTTAGAAAAATGGCAGGA
>OMLC01050337.1:4757-24481 GCA_900302585.1 Regalecus glesne
CCCCTGCTCCACTGACACCCATGGACAGCTGGAGGGGATAAAAATAGTCCTCACAGAGAAAAGTGCAGAGCCCTGGTGGTTGGCACGACTCTGGAGTGGCTTCTCACTGTAGTCCTCGAGTGGAGAATTGGAGGGAAGGAGCCATTGGGAGGACATGACTTGGTGCAAGCCAATAGCTCAACATGTCTTCTTTTTTTTTCTTTTACTGGGGTTGTGTTAACAGAAAAGAACAAAGTATGCTTACTGTATCTATATTCTCAGAAAGGTGCAAATACATTAGAAGTTTAGCCAAACCTATGCTCCAGTCAAGATGAGGTCTTAGGATACTGGCATTGCATTCAGTGTGCAGCACACAGCATTATGCAGGCCTCAGGATGAGCAAATTTCCACCATGATAGTTTTCATTTTCTGCGTAGAGAGAGAGAGAGAGAGAGAGAGAGAGAGAGAGACTTTTGAAAATATCCCTCAGGATTTCTCCAGCACTAATCTAAATCTATTAGGAAATGTCAGGATTTGGAGCTTCATTGCACTCTGGATCAGGACTGTAGGTTAATTCAATATCCATAGAAATGAGTGGTTGGGAGAATATGTTGCCTACATCTTGTTGGTCTGTGGTGTCATTGACTTCATCCAGAAAATACAGAAATCTGTGAATTATAATACCCGGTCACCTGAACCGTGGCACTTTTAATAACTTGTTTCTTCAACCTGATTTGTTTGCAGATAATCCAGTACCAGACGGTGCGGTACGACACACTGCCTCTGTCACCTATCTCTAGAAACAGACTAAGTGAGTACACCTTACCCGATTTGCACAATGTCCGTGTTCTGTCTTTATTTTCGTTTAAATACACAATTTTGTAGTCATCATCGAGTACATATTATGTCCAATATTAAGTTCATTAAGTTCTTATCGGGTTGTGAGGGGCTGGAGATAGAGTTTAGTCTGATCCATTACTTCTTGTGTGAGATGAAGGTGTCAAGAAAATAAATCTTATCACTACAACTTCTAAATCAACAGCATGCCTTTTCGACACATACAACCAATTTGTGTGTAAACATTCCTCTGTCCCCAAAACTACATGCCACTGCTGGGTAAATGTCCAAGGGGGATTTTTTTGTTTGGCTTGGGCTCCTGCATGCACCCTAGACGCATTTCAAATACTTCTAAATGATTACTCTTAATGTGACTTATTTGGCTAGATCAACAGCTTCTGTTGAAGCAAATGCAGGTATCACAGGTTCAAAGCACAACAGATCAGGTTCACTGGTGAGCACAGTGGCATGTATGCTACAATGGTCCTAAAACACTAAGACAAGGATGATGCAAATCAAGTTTGAGCATTCAAAAGTTAGTCAGAATAATAAAAATAAGTACTACATCGGCCATCCTCTGCTGGTGCCAGGAAGCATCAAATATACACTGGAAAATTAAAACACTAGTTAGTTGCATTTGGTTTAGGGGGGGCGGTATAGCTCAGTGGGTAGAGCAGTTGTCAGGCAATCGGAAGGTTGCAGGATCGATCCCCGGTCCTGCATATAGCAAGTCAAGGTGTCCTTGAGCAAGACACTGAACCCCTAACTGCCCCCCAAGCACCATGTGTTGGCAGCTCACTGCTCTTATATAATAGGTTGGGTCAAATATGTAGAGAAATCCAAATTTCCCCTTGCGGGACTGATAAGGGAATCATTATTATTATTATTATTATTATTATCTGGCAATGTAAACTCAGTTTTGATATTCAAACAAGCCTCCAGCAGAGCTGTTATACTCTTAAATTCAATGTGGGAGAGTAGAATACAGAGAGGCCCGAAAAAAAAAAGATCTGAAATCATCTGCCCCTGCTGAACCCATTAGCAGGAGACAAAAGTGTTTCCTGTCTTGGCTTGAAAAATGTGACAAACTCTTGTTCTGTGGTCTAGAAGTGAGAAGAGAAAAAAAAACACCCTGTTTCAGCTGAGCATGAACTGCATCTGCTCTTGATGACCTGCCCTCTGGTCAGTATCGTGCTTATTCACAACCATGCTCTCCAATCAGATTGAGGCTTGTGTTTCAACCAATGAAGTGACAGTAATAGATCTCCCTGGCATAATTCCACGCAGCCTTCCAAATTCACCCGCCACATCAGAGCACAGACCCCGGCCGGCAAGCTGGGCTCACTGTATAATCGGGTCAGTCTTAACCAGTGGCGGGGATGTTACAGACTGTTTTTACAACACAATTTGGGCTCTGTCTCAGCCCCAAACCCAAGACTGATTTGCTTGTTAGTGCGATGGGGCTTCGGTGTCATCAGTGGAAAATAATCCAATGTGCTCACCATTTTAAGTCAAGACGGACTGTTTTTTGGTCTTCCTTCAGAAGAAGCCGAACTTTTGAAATTTCTATTTTGCCCAGGTTTTGAAAGGGTTATGGGAGTATGCAGGGTTTTTAATTTGGAGTCAGGTTGACCACTTCCTATATGCATGTTCTCTATGTAAAACTGTCGCAGGGGATAACAGCCAGTGCTCCGAAACAAGATTTTCTTGTAAGACTTATTCCAGTTGCTGTGAAGATGGCAGGCTCAGATTTTAAGATCCCCTGTCCAGAGAACGTTAGTTTACCTATGTTTTATTGCTGGCAGGGTTGAATAGTGTTTCATGGGTCTCAACATGACAGAAATGAGTGCTGAATGTAGACCAGAGTTGTTTTCTTACAGATGCTTGAAAAGAAGGATGAAGTCCCTCTGTGACTTCATCTCGATAACTTAATCTGTTTCTGTTATTCATAGGAGAATTTTAAACATGTTAGGATACAAGTGGTCTCATGGGGGAACAGTTAGCTCAGCGGTAGAATGTGCACTTCAGGAACTGATGAGCCAGAGGCAGCGAGTTCAAACCTACCGCATGGCATCAGGAAGGGCATTCAGCTATAATCCCCCATGCTCCATCTAGGTCCGTTTCTGTTTAAGAGAGCATCCTCGGATTGGGCATCCCAGTTTAAAATCCTATGGATTGTAATGGTCCTGCTGAAATGTCTTTCAGCTTGGATACTAAGTCCAGAACAGCTTAAAGGGGGGGTATTCTGTTGCTTAACCTGTACTTTTGGGGTACCTGTATTATATCACAATGCTAGATTGGTACCCAACCACTATGTGTCATTAATTCTAAGTGTGTGTGTGTCCGTGCGGGTGTAGATGCAGTAAAGAGGAAGATTCTGGTTCTGGACCTGGATGAGACTCTCATCCATTCTCACCATGATGGGGTCCTCAGACCCACAGTTAGACCTGGCACACCACCAGACTTCATCCTAAAGGTTAATTTGTGCACCCCACCACACATGCATATACACACAAGCCCTCCTAGCTGACTATATGAAAACAATCGTTCCTTCTGTTTCTGTTGCATCACAGGTAGTCATTGATAAGCACCCTGTCAGATTTTTCGTACACAAAAGGCCACATGTGGACTTCTTTTTAGAAGTGGTGAGTCCGTTATAACATTTTTCCTACAATCAACATGGCTTTCTCCATGTGCATTGTCCTTGATAGATTTATGTTCAAAGCTTACAAAAATAAGCTTGTGTGTCTGTGTGTGTGTGTGTTTGTGTTTGTGTTTTCATAGGTGAGCCAGTGGTACGAGCTGGTAGTGTTTACAGCCAGTATGGAAATCTATGGTTCGGCAGTGGCAGACAAGTTGGACAACAACAGGAACATCTTGAAACGTAGATACTACAGACAGGTACACCTCGTAACTTTGGCACAAGCCTGTCGATTAGTTTATAGAATTGTTTGCCTTATAGTATCGGGGCATCAGGCATTAATCCCCTACGCCTGCCCCAAGGTGGACTAGCGACCTGTCCAGGGTATTTCTCGGCCTTCTGCCCAATGAACACTGGGATAGGCTCCAGTATGTCTATGACCTGACTTCAGATAAGCGGTTGGCGATGAATGAATGAATAACCAATATTCAGCAAATGTGCTATAGCAAACACCACTATGACAGGGAATAATTGCTACTAATATAACTCTCGGTTCCTCTACAGTATGTAAACTTTGTTCCCTCTTATAATTCTTGTTAGTTGGAAATATTTCCATATGCAAAGCCCTTTGTCACACCATTAACAGTTTTGTATTTCATCTTTTTGCAGCATTGTACATTAGATTTAGGAAGTTATATTAAAGACCTTTCTGTAGTACATGATGACCTGTCCAGTATTGTTATCCTGGATAATTCGCCTGGTGCTTATCGCAGCCATCCAGGTAAGGCTCCCAGAAACGCACACACAACCACCTAAAAGAAAGGGAGCAGGGTTGTTATAAAAGCATACATTTAGCATTTAGGTTGACTTACTGTTCAACTATCTGATACTTTGGCATGACCATGGATATAGCAGTCAGGTGGTGATGTTTCTCACCATAGAGTTATGGGTTTTAATGGTATAGCCTGCGATGCAAATCAAAGTCCGTTTCTATTGTCTGTCTATGATTATGTGAGGATTTTGTGCACATCTTCAGCCTTTATTGAAATCTAATTTTGTTGAGATTTGTCTCCGCCTGGTCCTTTCTCTACTTTCACACACCCCATCTGCTCTCTCCTCTCTCTCTCTCTCTCTCTCTCTCTCTCTCTCACTTAATCACAAATAACTTAGACAATTATTATTGTGTTTGAGCTTTCTGATGGCTTTATACTGTTATATATCTTTTCCTACCCTCCTGGATGAGCTCACACGGTCGTTAATGTTTTATAACCAACAGTCACACAGTATCTTCCCATCCAGACTTTCACAGTTTGGACAGTGTAGTGTCCTGTCATTAAATATAGCGACTCCTACAGGTGGTAGGGTGACTGTACAGCTCCAGGGGGGTATCTCGAGAAATGGCATAAGCCTCTACTAGTGAGTGTTTTATTCCCCTGTAGAAGCCTCCCACTAGCAGGTGGAAAGACATGGTCAGCCCTCCATATATCAGATGTTGCAGTAGTCTGCACCCTCCCCACACACTGTAGAGATCATAAAAAAGAACAGACTCAGACATGCCAATTCAGGAGGAAAACATGTTTTGAAGCTGAGCCATTTTCATCTACTTAATTGTTTAGATTCGGGTGATAATTTACACATGTCTGCATCAAGCTTGATGCGAAATTGAGCTGTGTTCTTCTAGGCAGCATGATTGGCCTTGTGATAGGCAAGTAGTAGGGTAAACAACTGAGCCACTTCTTCAGAATACAAGACACGTATTGTTTGTTGTAGCAGCACATTATATTATGACTGTCTCCTCACTCAGTGTCCTTGTTAACGCTTAATGCAAATTATCACATCCATGTCCTTCTCTGTGCTTTTGCCTTCCAGACAATGCAATACCCATTAAGTCTTGGTTCAGTGATCCTAGTGACACAGCACTTCTTAACCTGCTGCCTATGCTGGATGCACTAAGGTAAAACGCAAGATGGCTGTGGAATTAGAAGGCAGGCGAGCTAAGATCTACTATGGTCTTTGCTATCCATGCTCCCCTCCACTTATATTACGATATATGCTACATTGAATGATTTTGATAATCAGTCAGTTATTCCAGGCTTAAAGGCGGCATAGCTCAAGTGGCAGGGCAGTCATCTAGTAATCGAAAGATTGCTGGTTCGATTCCCAGTTCCTGAAAAAAGCATGTCGAAGTGTCCTTGAGCAAGACTCTGAACCCTTAACTGCTCAAGCCCTGTGATGGAATGGCAACCTGTCCAGGGCGCGTCTCACCTTTTGCCAAATGAGCACTGGGATAGGCTGCAGCATATTGATTGGGTATAAAGAAGGAAACTGCTTTTAGAATTAAATCTGTTTTTTTCCTAACGTACCATAAAATAGATTTTAGTAAAAAAGAAGCATTCATAAGTTAATGATGGAAGATGCAGAGGTTTGGAAGAGATGGAGATGGACGATCCGCTATGGTGACCCCTAACGGGAGCAGCCAATAGTTGTAGTATTAGTAGGAGATGGCTCAAACTGCTGCATTTGCCTTCACACCCATCATGTCTTGTCCACAAAACAGATGAGTGATATTAAGTTTGCTCTGTTTCCACCCCAGGTTTACTGCTGATGTGCGCTCCGTCCTTAGTCGAAACCTCCACCAGCATCGGCTTTGGTGATTGGCTGAATCGAGAGGGGTGGAGCTCTTCAAACCAGCTGCTTCCTCTCTGTCGGCTTCCGTCCTGCCCTCTATTCCCACGCGGCTGATCCACCAACCCCCGGATGGCCTCGCTCAGAAGAGTCCTGAGGAGCAGAGGGTTGGGGTGACCGCCTATTGTGGGATGAACAGTATGGGATCATGAGAGCCCGGAAACCACAAGGGAGGGGAAGGGGGAGCCAGCTATTTGTTTTTCTCTTGAGTTTTGATTTGTACTTTTTTTCCCCAAAAACAACATGGAGCATCTCTGCCTTACAGCTCCAGATACTGACTGTGTGCGTACAGAGGTATGTCTGTGTGTACATGAGTCAGACTACGCTTGCTGCGTCCATTAGTCTTTTTAAACATTTTTGATGATTGGGAGGGGGAGAAGGATCAGCAAGGCAACGAAGATGATTCTCATCAGTTTCTTTTTCCCATCTTCGCCTCAGACTTTGCACTTTCATAGATGACAGCCCGCTGTTTCACGTTCTCTGACATCCCTGGGCAACTGGAATAAGGGAGGTAAATGTGAAAACCTCCCCATTTAGAGCAAACCTGTGCCCCGAAAAGTGAGCGCTGGGTCTGAGCAGATACCTGAGGGATGGGGTGTTTTTTGTTTCCTCCACAAGAAACATATGTGATAATTTTCTACTTTTGCCATCCACAGAAGTCTTTCTGGATAAATACTGGAGCAGCCTGATTTCTACTTTTCTTCTTCTTCTTCTTCTTCTTGTTTTTGCCATGATTGTTTCCCTCCCGAGCTCTTTATGGGAGTGGATGACTAAAGAATGGACTGTAAAGAACCAGACACAAAAAACAAAAAAGGACTCGTGGAGATATGGACATCTGTGCTTGCATTTTAATACCCGATGGTCTAATACCCTGATGTAAGATACTTCTGGATCCCATGACATTTCACTCCCCTCCCCCCAATTCCATGTTGATGCCATCCTAATATTGAACGATAGGACTTGCACTTAATTTGTCTCCCCCTCCGTTTCTGCTGCAGTTGGTTTTTGTATTTGACTCAGAAGTTGCAACCTGCCCTTTTCTTACCTGCTCCCTTTACAGTATGGGTTAAGTTGTCTTGACCCTCCGTCTCGAAATGCCTTCTGATCAACGTCAGTCCTGTCAAGGCTCACAGCAGCTTCATTTTGGCTCTGTCTCCAAATCTGTTACTAATAAAACACTTGTCAGTATCAACCCATTTCTATCATATCATTCAATGCATAGAGTTCTACCTCAGGTTTGTCATGGTGAGTTTGCGGTGTGCACTTTATGCACACAAAAATCTGGAAATGGTGCAGGACTGAATGATGCTTTCCAGTGTTAGGTTAATATAATTCCCTTATCTGCTGCCATCAAGAGGTAGAACACAACATCTCACTCCTGTTTGGGACTTGCCACAAGACGAGATGAGATAGTGGCTTGAACCTGTTGCCTGATAGATGTCAAAGTCCACTCCAACAAATAAGACTAGGGATGTGTGTATCGCCCCGTGCTCTCAACATTGTTTGCAGGGTTCTGTTGGAAAAGTCAATATCGGGTGTACAAACAGACACATGAGATCCATCTTCCACCAAATAAACAAGTGTAGAGGGAAAAGCCATAAACCATTATAACCTGTGTCTCACATATACTCATGTGCCATTTCTTGTTGTCACTTTGGACTTTTTCTTTTTTTGTCATTGCTTGGGGAGTTTGGCGGAGCATCCCACTGCAAATTTTGGACTTTCCAAACTCTTGGTTATGACTTCACTTGGTCGTCTTCTCTAGATTTTGCTATTTACTTCCCAGTTGTGCAGCTTTGCACGCTGTCAGATGCTGTGGAATGCTTAAGTTGACTGGACATGTAACCGAGGTACAAAAAATGACGTAAATACACCTTTTTAATGATGCATCATCGGAAGTTATTTTATTGTTTTCATTGTTTTGTCTGTTTAGTTCCAATAACAACCATCAGTGATTCTGACTCTGGTACAAATCATATATAAATCTAAGTCCATCTATGTTAGTTAGATATAGAAATGAGAGGGACTGTTATGTTTTAATAACTCAATACACTCGAATTTAGCTCCGATAACTGACTAGTTCTAAATTGTGGGTTTCATTCATTGGGGACTGTGGTAGACCGCATGCTTCAGTAACTGATGAGCCAGAGGCTGCGGGTTCGAATCAGGAAGGACATTTGGCCTTAACCCCCCCCCCAGGCTCCATCTAAGTCTGCGTCCATCCCCACAACATGGGGACTAACGGTGTCATGTATAAAGGGACCTCTCAGTCTAACAGATCCTATCTGTGCACATAGGAAGGCCAGATAAACACTTCAGCAAAATAACTTCTATTAGAGGCCCTTGAGGCAGATCGTGTCGGGTAACAGTCCATGGCATAATGGATGTTACTCTTCAACTCTAAGGTCTGTGTTGGGGGTGGCTTGGTTTTTCCCTATATGTGAACAGGCCAAAACACCCCATTGAGGAAGAATCTCCCATTATATTCATTATATAAGGAATCACAAAAAAGGTGAATCGCTTCACCTTTTTTGTGATTGCCCTTACCTGGATTATTGAGCATCCATCGAGACATTATATAAGGACGTTATAAGAACTGTAATGTCGGAGCCCATAGAAGGGTCAGCTCTACCTGTTCCTACCCCACATCATGGACAGGCTTACATCTAACTGGCATGTACCTGAATGGTTCTTGGACACAATAGGATCTATGAAGATGAAATGAGATGAGACTGAATAAGTCTCCATAGAAAGGAGAGACAAGTACCCGTCTAATGTCATGTCTACCAGACAGATTCCAAATACGGATTACATTTGGAATCTGTAGAAGATAATCCCGAGGGGGTACTCGGCACCCTGGTTGGAGTCGCTGACGACTCCTTGTAACATGCCTCCCGTAGCGCTGTTTGCTCTGTGAAGCTGCAGCATCTGTTGAGGTGAGCCAAAAGGAGCCATCAAAAGGGGTGTGGTGAGACGGAGGTGTCACAGCAGGGGAGCACCATGAGGTCTTGTGGAAACCCTAAATGGATCTGTCACATGCACGTAGCCAACCACTGACACTTTCCCCAAGTGTCACATGTCATCTATGGTGTCTCCGCTGGGACCGCAACATCCCATAATTAGCAGGTGGTGTAGGACCCACAGAAACCTGCTCCTCATGGGATGTCTCTGAAAACCAACCTCAGCGTAGAGCCTCTAACAGTGTGTTCTGTACAACACAATCACATCTGACGTGTTCGTGCAGTAAGTGCCCTTGAGCAAGACAATGAACCCCTAACTGCTCAAGGCCTGTGATGGCATTTCCCCACCTTTCACCCAGTGAGTACTGGGAAAGGCTCCGGCATGACCCCGTGACCCGACCTCGGCAAAGCAGTTGGCGATGGATGTGTGGATGGATGGCTTTTTAACATTTGACCACGTTTACCTCTAGTGTATAGCTTTGATAGATTCACGAAGCTCATATGTGATGGAACAAAGAGAGCTGCTGTTCCTCCGAGAGTCCCAAACACATTAGAAGACTGGTGGGGACTGCTGTGAGAAGAGCTGTGGAGCAAGTTCAGGAGGTATGATTTGTTCTCTGGTAATCAGATTGGTGGTTCAATCCCTGGTTCCTTCACAGTACACTGACATGTCCTTGAGCATGATACTGAACCTCTAACTCCTTTGGACAATAGATTAAAATGGGCCTTCTGGCTAAATCTGGCATAACCATATTCTAAATCCTGATTAATATGCACTGTGTTTATAAAGGAGATTATCAGCATGTTATTATTATTATTATTGTTATTATTATTATAATGGTTGTCTGGCAACCAGAAGGTTGCAGGTTTGATCCTGGCACCTGCAGAGAAATCTGTTGAAGTGGCTTTGAGAAAGACTGTTCACCTGACCTAGACTGGTGACCTGTCCAGGGTGTTCCCCTACTTCTCACCCAATGACTGCTGGGATAGGCTCCAGCTCCCCCATGACCTTACTCGGCTGGAATATGGATGTATTATTATTATCATCATTGTTATTAACTTGCATTCTCTGTCATCATTGAATGGCAAATTATATATGCATGCTCTATGGTGGCATGATGCAATATGAAGAGACAGTAAATGCAACGAATCCTGATTTGAGCTTTAAGTCAGTCATAATGTGCTTGTCCATATGTGACCTGTCCACCTACACAAAATCAGAATCTATGCCTACTGCAGCCGAGGTTTGGGTGGAAACAAGCGGTGCTGAGCTGTTTGCAAAGGGAGGCCACCTTCTAGCTTGATCCGCCCTTAAATGTTGAATCAACATGGCCTGCTTGTTTCTCCGGGCCCTCTCTGAGACCAGGGTTTAGAACCTGCAGCCAGGGTGCTGCTGTGCGTCCACTCCTGCCTTATCTAGCGGCTGTGTGTGACTGGAGAGAGCGTCTCTGCAGGGCCGCAGTCATATGACAAGGTCGGATGCCTCGTCACAACTCTCGTCAAGTTCTCTGGCGCGGCCCTTGATCAAAATAAAGTAGTTCCATTATAAATCCGTGCAGAACATTGCAATAAATCGGGGAAATATCTGAACCAAGGGGATCCACTGATCTTTTATTGATCAATGCACAATCGATACCATTTCAGCCGGAGTAGCGAAGATTGTGACATGTGATTTCGACATCTTTTATACGTCACGTTGTTATTGTATCCATCCGCCACAGTTGCAACTAGGGAACCAGCTGTAGCGAGCTAGCGCCAGTTATCAGGGTTAGTGTTTTTGTCGTCTCTCCGAACCGAGCCACTCCCGGAACGATCCACCAAAACAAACAGCCCAGAGTGAACTACTGGCCGTTTCTCTAACCATGAAGTTCCAATACAAGGAGGAGCACCCTTTCGAGAAGAGACGGTCCGAGGGTGAGAAGATAAGGAAGAAGTACCCGGACAGGGTTCCGGTGAGTAGCTTCAGCGTTAGCCTGACAGCTGATGCTAGCCTCGCTAGCATTAGCATGTTTACTAATGTCATGTTAGCCTCTGTGTGACCGCTGCTAGCTAGCTAGCTAGCAAGTTGTCGGTGACAATACAGTATTTCTCTCTATATATCCCACGCTTAGATTTTAGAATTAGAGCAGAAAAGTCATCAAGAATTTTGAATTTATGAAAGAAAAACGTTATAAATTCCGCTGGGTGCCAGTCTACGGGCCCTACTCCAAGTCCATGAAAGAAATTGCGAAAAACGCCTCTATGGCAGAAGTAAACCTATCAGTCAGCTAGAAAAATAGGTGGTTATCAGTAATGTAATGGCTCTACGTGTCATCACCAGTTGTTTAAGAGGAGAATTTGTTTGTCGTCGTACCAGAGACTTTTCTGACCCATGTGCTGGCTACCTGGATCAACAGACGCATGTTTGAATTTTAACATTTCTTTAATTTGTTGGTACAGCTTATTAGTGAGACCGTCTGTTCAGAAATGAACAACAAGCTTTTCTTTCTATCTGAGATGTGTTGTTTTCATGTAACAGTACGTTTCGTATTTCCAGCTCCATGTGGATCTACATAATGTGGATTTATGCTCCTAAAATAGCCGTGTCTCTAGTTATTTAAAAAAATGGTGTCCTTTTCTGAATCTATCCAGCCACAAAAGAAATCTCCACACTATAATGTATAGTAAACAACAATTTGCTATGTACCCTGCTGAAGTGTCCCTAGCAAGCAAGTTAAATGATGTCTAGAAACATGAACCACTTTGCATGTCTGCTTGTAGGTGCAGTGCTACAGTGTAACTGCTAAAACAGCAGCCTGCATTGTTAAAGCAGTGACACATGGAGAGGGATGATGGTGAGACAGGTTGATGATCTTAAATGCAAAAGAGTTCAGTTCTCAGAAGGGGACAAGTTGGGTAACTCTCCACCAGTCATAGTGAATTCTCTGACCACTAATACTAATAGTTTCGACTCATAACCATAATCGGAGAGCTCAACACCATCAATAAACCTTTAACGAATACCGACTGATTACAATTTAAATGAGGAAGACATGTTATGATTGGAAGAAATATTATGATATCTGTTGCAAGGCCTTATTATAGTTTTGACTTATATGTTGAAGTGGCATCTAACTGCAGTGCACCCTAAAATAGGTGGTGTCAGTAAATTGGACACTTGTTTACCTCATAGTGCCACATCAAGATGGGTTGTTTACACCCCGTCCAGAGCATCCGCAATAACTGAAAAGGGTTTTCTGGCTCAAAAATTACATCAGGTTAGAATTTTTTGGCATGTTGGCTTCTCATGTGGTACTTTGATACTATAGTATAGGCAGTATTTTGTTTAACATGGTTATGCTTGTTATAACCTGCCCTACCTGGCTAACCTTATTTTATTGAAAAAAATAGTTGCAAGTTGTAAAATTGATTTATATACATCATCTTAATCATAGAGCATTGTGCAGGTGAGAGCATGTTGCTTCCTTCTCATAGATATTGGGTTTCATCGTGGCCCTTCCACCAGTCCTTCATTCATGTTTCATGTCCTGCATGTTTGCTTTTCTGTTTGGTCTGTTTCTGTAGTACAACAGTGTTTAAATTAAAAGTATTTCTGAAGCACTCAAAAATATGTGTAACATCATTCAAAGACAGCTATTCAGTAAATGATTCTCAAATTTTCTTTAAAGAATTTTTGTCATGATTCAACTGAAGGTAAGTTTTCTCATCGTGTTTCCAAGAAAGTGAAACAAAGAAATTGTAATTTGGGTCACTTGTCAGCTGAGATTATTACTCATTCACTTCCTTATAATCATTGTTTGAATGAAAAAGTTGCCAAATTAGTTTGTTTTAAGGCATGAAAAAGTACTGTTAGGCAGTGCTGGAGGTGCCGGAGCAAAAAGTGCTCCAGAGACAACCAAAGCTTCTGAGAGGTCTCAAAGTGCAAAAAAAGTCTCCAGTTTTGCGTTATGTTATGGTGGTAAATAACCCATTAGACCAAGTTTACTCCCTTAATTCTCTGTTCTATAAATTCCATTAAAATTGCATCAAAGCTTTGCCCACATGTTTAACTGAAGGACTTACCATTTTTACATTAGCTACATTTAAAATAGGCCTATCCTAGTCACAAACCTCGCTGATCATCACGCAAATGCCCAATGCACAGCAGTTGGGCTTACAGGAGTGCCGAATTTAGGCTAGTTAACTGGATAGTCGAGCGGAAATGTTTGTCTTGACTGAATTCTTTGATGTGCTTGGGTATTATCGCCATATTATCTGCAATTGACATGAGTGATTTTGGGGGGAGGGACATCTTTGTGTGTGTGTTTGTGTTTTCTTTGTGTTGTTTTGTTTTTGACGGACAAATCATTGACATGATCGGATACTATCGCTTAGGAATAATAGGGACAGCTTTTTTTTAATCGATACTAGAGGTGCCGGATCTACGTAAATAGGTCCAACAGTGCAAGCAGTTCCAAACTGAGAGGTCCCGCAGCTTGCTCCAGTTAGCTCCAGCACAAATTAAGCACTATTGGTAGGCAACATGGAATATGTCTTTCACAATAATCATGGAATTTTACACAATATTAATGACATGTGCAAAAAAATTGTGGTGACCGGCATGGGTGCAAGTCCATGAATACTGGGATGGCATCTAGTGCTTTACCCGTTTCCCCATTCATAGGGTCAGGGGTTGTGTCAGGAAGGACATCTGACATAAAATTTGTCAAATCTGTGTTCAAACACACCAGATTGGCTGAGGCCACTATCAGACTGAAGATGTCACCTGTATGAGTGATGAAATTTTGCTGAATAAACCTCTCATTCAGTTGAACTGATTCACCTTTCTGTGATAATGTTGGATTATTTCCGAGCCCTAATCTTAAATGCTATTTTTCGTCCTTTGCAGGTAATTGTGGAAAAAGCCCCTAAAGCCAGAATAGGAGATCTGGACAAGAAAAAATACCTTGTCCCATCCGACCTGACAGGTAAATGGAACAAACAAGATTAAAAGATAATTGAAGAGCTGTCAACATAGCATTGTTACATAATCCCTTCTTCGCTTCTCCAAACATAGTGGGCCAGTTTTATTTCCTCATCCGGAAACGAATCCACTTGCGAGCCGAGGATGCTCTCTTCTTCTTTGTAAACAACGTCATTCCACCCACCTCAGCTACAATGGGACTCCTGTACCAGGTAGGAGACCTATCTTGCTGTGTACGCATCACCTTATTCTGTGATTTCTAGGCTTTTCCCAGGATTTTCCTATGATACCAACAACTTTGTGTGTGTGGGCGTGCGGGTGTGTGTATGTTTACCTGTATCTTTTGGGTTCTCCCCCAGGAGCATCACGAGGAGGACTTTTTCCTCTACATCGCCTACAGTGATGAGAGCGTGTACGGGGACAGCCAAAGGGAAATCTGATCCCATTACCTCCTACCCTAAAACCATTCACCCCCCCAAAGACCTCCATTCTTCATTGAAATATTAAAATCCAGCTCAGCAGCCTAGAGTTTCCAGAGTAAATCTGTCAAATGCACTTTCACCACCAATTCTCTGCCCTTCCTTCCTCCCATCATTTACTTTTTATTTTTCTGCAGTCTGAATTTTATTTGCCTTCAGTTCTCCTCTTTAGAAGGATTTCAGTACAGTGGCCAGTTTTTGTATTTCTTTTTAAGCGTATCAACCATGCTTAATGACAAAACCAAGAGAGAATGGATGTTACCTTGAAACTGATGTAAGAATTAGGCCAGAATACTTGGTATGTTAAAGGTAAAGACATTGGATGTAAATTCAAGTTAAGATCAGCTCATATCGACGAGGTAAACTGTTGCTGGCTGTCAAGTCAGGACAGGCCTCAGAAGTATTCATTGCATCTGACATGGGTCAGAGATGGACATTAGTCACTAGCCAAAGGTGAGGCAATATAGGTTGTAGTGGTAAACTTTGACAGTTCTATTGGCTTCTTTTGTAGATAACCAGCATTAATTTACAACATGGAAATAAAATGGCTAGTGTGTTTTTTGTTTTTCTTAGATTTTCAGTTTAGATAATCCCTCAGCTCCTTCAGCTGGTAATATGTTTATTTCCCTGCCCTCTGACAGAACTTAACAGGGGTATGATAGAATTCAGACTAAAAGGGCACCTTCCCTCTGTCTCTGCTTTCAGTGGTAAGACTATTACTTTGATTGCTATTATGATGATCGTTGTTATTATTGTTCTTAATTTTTAGATGGCTTAATTTCTAAAGGTATTGTAATGCTCGGTGCAATTTCTTTTTTTTAAAAGTTGTGTTACCTTTTTTTTAAGGTTTTTGAACTCGGTATACCGCTGCATTACTGGTTCTTTCTCTCCTCATGACCATACATGATAAAATGTGAAAAAAGCCAAGTTTGCCTCTTGTCTTCATTGAATATCAAGTACATGACAAGGGAAGCCTCGGTGTTGTGAACATTGTGTGTGGCGTGTCAATGCAGTTTTTTCAACTTTGATACCGTTTCACCTTGATCGGTTAAATTTGCCAGTAGTCACCAAAAGGATCTCTGTACCACAGCTGCAACTACATAAGTGGATATAGATTGGTTGTGTTATCATGTCCCATGTAGTCATCTATATGCATACATGAATTTTCACTCCAACTAAAGACCTGGTTTTCTTACATGACGCACAAACTCAAGTGGCTAATAGCATGCTTGGTAATTGGTTTGCTAACGCAGTCACACTCCTTTAGCTATATGTGACATTAGCAAAGAGGAAAATCAAGGGTTTCACCAATTTATAAGAAGCTTTATTCATTTGTTATTGAACATATACACAAGGGAATGTGTTTTCTGCATATAACCCATCCTGTTGTATAGGAGCAGTGAGCAGGTGCAGCTCCTGAGGACCAACTCCAGTTCTTGCCTTATTGTCCTTGTTCTTATTGCCTTGCTCAGAGGCAGGAGTATTAACCCTAAGATGCATACATCAAGATGGTATTGGAGTGTCATGAAAGCAGACAGAACGCCTGGTTTTAAGTGCAATTTCTCATGAATTTACAATAGGCAAGTCAGAGGAGACGATTATGAAATTTGATATGATGAGCCAAGTTAAAGTTTTTATTGAGTGTGCCTCACCACTCATGGAGAAAGTCCTCTCAGTCTTTAACATTGCTCATTCACCTGCACAATGAGTCGGAGTCAATTCTATTTGTATAGCCCAACATCTCAAATTTGCATTAGTCCCTCATCCCAGAAGAGGTCCAGTCCTTGCTGCAAAATGTGTGGTAACTTTATTGACTCAAGTCCACAAAAAGTTGTTTGAATTCGAGTCTGCAAAGAAAAGTTTGCTGAAAACCATATGACCAATTTTCGGCACTGAAAACCTAATGTACGCTGTCCATACTCAACCACGTCGGTCAACAGCGACATCACTGGTTTCAGTGCTTATTTTATGTATTCTCTGCCTGAGACGCTAAAGGGCAGAAGGCCACAATAAATATAAACTACAAGTCCATATGGCAAATTTCGGATAATCGTCGCATGAATATAACGTCATCTTCGAACCACGACGTACGACGTCGTGCCTATTCACTTGTGTCATGTGACATTTTTCTGGACGGTTACTGGTCCACAACGTACATGCGCAGAATTGTGCTTCCTGTGCCGGCGCCATGCAGGTAATACCTCTTCGTAAAAGATAAAATATGGTTAGCAGGGAAGGTTTTAGTGAACTAAAGACGCTCAGTTTCAGCCAGGTTTACCGTGTTGTTGTAGTCCAGCGTATGTGTCCATATGGGGGTCGCTGTGTGGTGGATATGTGGCAGAGTTCCGTCTGCAGCGTCCACGTTGTGCACAAACAACACGAGTCCTGTTGACCAGAGATGCGCATGTGCTGTAATGCCGGACCACTGAGGTCCACTTCAACACCCAACACAAACATGTCACAGTAAGTCTTATCTATCCCTCTATATGTCTGTCTATGTATCTGTCTATTCATCGGTCTATCTATTTGTCTGTCTGTCAGGTAACTGACATGGGACCTTTGTTTAATTTATCACATGTATGATATTTCTTTTAATGGTTTTAGAGTTCATTATACTATTTTGTCTTAACCCATCTGTAGTGTCTGTTTACTTATTCGATGTGCTTATCAATGTCCCTGTGAAATGGAACTGAATGAGTTCAGATAAATCAGAGCCTAACATGGGCGCTCTTGTGAACTATGGTATTCTTCTGACTTCGCTCACCTTTCTCTTGCAGATAACCATGATTGCAGTGAAGTGGCTTGGCCACAGGGCGGCGTCCGAGAGAACGACAACGTCTGCATAGACAAGAAAGGCCCTCTGCTGGCAGTATGTGACACTGCAGGTAAGCATGAGCCTGCAAACCTTAGCCACATACACCACACGTATGTAGATAGACAGTGAATATATAGGAGCATTGACATTCAGATTTACTGAGTTTTTAATTTGGACTTTTTTATACTGAAAAATCAACATAGGATACATGACAGGTGGATTGGAATGAGTGATCAGGCTGAATTTCCATGTCCAGCAGAACAAAACAGTCAGAAACAGGTCACAAAAAAAGATGTGAATCAGTTAGACTGGATCAGAAGTTTATTTGGAAACTTCTTGATGCACGCTCAATAGTCCAGCTATGGAAATCACAAAAAGAAGTGAATCAGTTCAACTGGATCAGAAGTTTATTTGGAAATGTTTCGTCACTCACCAGGTGACATCTTCAGTCTGAGTTGAAAACAAACATTCCCCTCCTTATAAACAGTACATTGATACCACACAACAATTGTCTGGTTTCATATGAGAGTTAGGTGATCAACTGCAAATTCAGTGGCAATGAGCACCATTCACAAAGGATTGGGGAATATTTGCAATCACGGTGTTGTAAGACGCCGACAGATGTACTCTCAGGCCGTCTCTTTTTTGTGATTTCCATACCTGGATTATTAAGCATGCATCAAGACAATCAGAAACAGGCTTGAATGTTATGTTTTTAAACCATTATCTTAATGTGCTCAGTGTGTAATATTAATATTCACCAGCTGAACTTTGAGTGACAAGTACTAGCAAGGGTCATTGGCAAGGGTAGGCATTTTCATAATTTGATTATTTGATCTGATTGGCTATGTGGAAAGGAGTGATGACATCATCATGAGTATCGGGAAAGATGACTAGCTGATTTGAGCCTGTTAGGAAGAGGTATTGAAATAAACACTAGAAAACACAAGATTTAAAATGCACAAGTTTTATTAAGTCATGTCATGAAGTGTTTGTAGATCAGCTTCAGTCCAGTGTTCATAGTTGACTTCATGGTTGACTTCATACTCTTCCTTGTCTCTGTCCAGGTGAGGAAGCTGATCCTGAGAGGAGAAATTGATTCACCTGCCACCACCGGACCTCCAACGCTGGACGCCAGGCGCTCCATCTAGGACATGTTCAATAAGCACCCCCATGACGGCCACACAGACACACAAGACAACACAGACACGCAGACAACACAGACACGCAGACAACACAGACACGCAGACAACACAGACACGCAGACAACACAGACACGCAGACAACACAGACACGCAAGACAACACAGACACGCAGACAACACAGACACACAAGACAACACAGACACGCAGACAACACAGACACGCAGACAATCCGTGTCCTTGTATCTGTCTAGAGACAGACCATATAAGACACACACAGAGATGTTATCTTTGTGTGTGTCAGTCTGTCTGTCTCTGTGCATGTCTCTATCTGGCTGCCTGTCAGACAGGCAGATAGAGACTCACACAGACAGACACGGAGACACAGACAGACACATGGACAGACACCCAGACAGACATAAACAGACACGCAGACAGACACAAGACAGACTGTCTGTGTCTTCATATCTGTCTAGAGACAGACCAAAAGAGACACACACACACAGAGGTTATCTTTGTGTGTGTGTGTCTGTCTGTCTCTGTGTGTGTTTCTATCTGTCTTTCTGTCTGACAGGCAGGCAGATAGACACACACACAGACAGACACAAATACACAGACAGAGACCTACAGACCATCTGTGTCTCTCCATCTTTCTAACAGAGACAGACTGAGAGATAAAATGAGACACACACATAGAAGCTAT
Organism: Regalecus glesne; assembly: GCA_900302585.1. Lineage (NCBI taxonomy): Eukaryota > Metazoa > Chordata > Actinopteri > Lampriformes > Regalecidae > Regalecus > Regalecus glesne. The sequence continues at coordinate 23,962 of OMLC01050337.1, forward strand.
ATTTGTGTGTGTCTGTCTGTCTGGTGTGTGTTTCCCATCTGTCTGATAGGCAGGCAGATAGTCACACACACACACAATGAAAGACTAGATTAAGACACAGACAGTCTGCAGACACAAGACACAGCCGTCATCATACTCCCCTGCTGAACAGTCCATGTCTCCTCATGTGCGTCCAGCGGTGGTGGGTTGGTGTGTTCAGATGGCGACACGCCCGAGGACTTGATCCTTGAGTTCATAGAGAATGGATGTGTCGCCATCTGCTGGACAAATAGCAGATATCTTCATGGAGACCAGGGGGGAGGCTGAAGGGTGATGGGCTGAGCCTGGACAGCTCAGTACTGTTGGAGTACTGAGACCAGAACACACACCAGGCTCGCCTCTGGAACAGCAAGTGGACCCACGTGGAGGGGAAGTGACCCGGTCTGTTCAGCCATGAAGAGACAGATAACATGAATCATGTCTGGGGTCCCAGCTTGAGGTCACATCATGATACTGAGGTGAATGAACCTCAGACTTGCTG
>OMLC01050363.1:0-12650 GCA_900302585.1 Regalecus glesne
TTATGACTGTGGTCATTTTGCTCAACAACATATACATAGTAGATATGCAGCCGTTTTCCCACATGTAAGAGTACAAAACGCTATGCAGTTTAAAGATGGTTTTTCCACGATTTCCATGAAAGTAATCCCAGGAAAAAAAGACAGATTTATCCAAGCTAGCTCCAAACCATCCTGACTTCACCTGCTAACATGAGCCTGATCTGGTCCACGGGGGTCCGGAGCTTTATTATCCCCTGAACTGTGGAGCTGAATAAATAGCTGTTAGTTGAGTTATTAGTCCTAAACGTCAAAAGCGGAGGTTTTGTTGTGGGTGTGTCGTTTTGATGGAAGAAGTGTGGGAGGGTGTGTGTGTGGGGGAGTAAATAACGATAAGACAGAACAGCGGAACGATGCTTTAATGGAATGTGTGTCATTGTCCGTGTACAACTTCCGCTTTACGCTCCAATAAGATAAAGGCTGCCGCTCAGAGGCTGGTCCCGGGTCAGTTGTATGCGTTTCTCCGGCCGTGCGTGGCCTGTGAAGAACCGTTAGGAAGCTGGTTTGAGATCAGATTCCGGAATCCGTGTCTCTTAACAGCTCCGTCTCCCTCGGCTCCGAGGTTTATCCCCCAGTCAGAGTCGCGTCTCACTCCATCCGTGGCTGTTATGATGGACGTCCGGGCAAAACCGAGCCTTCACCAGGCGGACACCAAGCCAGGGACCCCTGACCTCCTCTAGACTGGATCCGCTCAGCCCGGGTCGACATTCCGGTGCGGAACAAATGCGGGGAGAGAGGTAAGCTGCTAAACCTCTGACGGTGTGCGTCCCAGCCTTAAGCCTCGCAGCAGTTGGCTGTGTAGCATCGCGTCGCCTGCCATAAATAAATGACGGAGTGTGGAAAAGAAAAGAGAAAAACAGAGGGAATACTCTGGGATTTAGAACCACACGCCAGGCCTGAGATTAATGTCACGTCTACGACCGAGCTGCCGTCCCCACAAGATCTCTTTCTCCCGCGGAGGTTAGGGCTCATCGCCCCCCACGGTGATCTATCACCGCTGCCCCTGTGCCTCGGACTGGGCCATTGGGAGCAGGTGGCCATTGTACAGATGATGTGGATGTGTTGTGTGTTCTTCAGCAAGGGTCCGATGAGAAACTCCGTGGGCAAAGATTCCACGTTCACCCCCCGGGTCTAGCAAGTCTGTGGTATAAAAATGAGCAGGGGGCCATGAGCGGCACCTTCCTCCTGCCGCTTCTACAGCAAGTGTAGCACTCGTCGGGTTCTTTATTGAGAATCATTTTGTTTAATCCTGTTCGAAATGAAGACGTTTGCATTTTGAACACGAAGTTGTTGCGTTGATGTGCAACGTTGCTCCGGTGGGGCTGTACTGGAGTTATTTTACAATCATTTGTCATTCACTAAATCGTGTGCACAGCTTCATCAGTTGCGCATAAGATTTACATCAATGATTTTAAAGCAAACTCCCCTCAACAAAAATACATAAGTGGCCCCTCTTTGGCCTCCCCATTCAAAATCCCCCGCAGACGCCACTGAGCTTTGAATGAATGTGTTTGAACCGAATGTTAATGGCTGTACACATGCTCCATAATCCAGGTAAGGGAATCCCATCCTCAGTCTGATACTGAAGTCCCAGACTGAGGATGTCTCCCGTTTGAGTGACGGAACGTTTCCGAATAAGCTTCTGATCCAGTTGAACCGATTCACCTTTTATGTGGTCGGTGGTTGTAATTTACTCACCCTGTCATCCCCCAAAACCTCGTACTGGACCAGTCCTCATGTTCTCTGTCATCAGAGTCAACTCTGCTGAGACAGGTTAAAGAGGTGGGTTTGTTATTCAGCCACAGAAGTAAACTGAATAAAAGGACTATCTCTTTAACCTGTCTCAGCCAAGATGACTCCATCCATCCATCTATCCATCGTCAACTGCTTATCCGAAGTCGGGTTGTGGAGGTATCGGCTGGAGACCCCAAACTCTCCTCTCCCTGGTCACATCAACCAGCTCTGGACTGGACTAGAAGGACCAGTGCTGCTCCTCTACCTAGAGAGGAGCCGGTGGAGGAAGTTCAGCATCTAGACTTAGGATAAGAGGTTGATGATGGATGGACGGATGGAGTCCTCTTGGTTAAAGGAGTGGTTCTGGTTTTTTTTTTGCTTCTGGAGCTGAAATGAAATGATTCAAGTCCTCTTGATCCTCCAGGCTCTTAATCAAACTCTGCTTCTCTTTCAGACAGCATACCAGCTGACCGGCAGTGGAAGCTGCTGAGGACTAACCTACAAACCAGTGGTGGATGTGAGTCAGGGAGTTGAAGAGGAAGAGAAGAGGGAACAATACCAGCTTAGCCACCAGAAAGCCAGGGAGCCCCTCCAACAACAACAAGGGGACATCTGCTTGTATCCTCTTCTCGACACACAGGGACAACACGGCCTATGCCTCTGTTGTAGGAATGAGCAGGCCGGAACGAGCTGAGCCTGCTCGTTAGGCTCCAGGCAAGTCTCACAGCAACCTGCACGCCTGGCCTGGGAGCAGCTTCGAAGAAAGATGTGCTAAATGTTTAAGTCATCGCCCAGTTGTTTCAGAGTCTCTCCATAGAACAGTGCCAACGAGAATTCAAACACCGAGACAAAAGCCGTCTTGCATGACCGCAGATCCACCGCCGTCAACTTGACCTCTGCATCTGCATTTCGAGCCATGGTGGCAGGAGTCACTGTTGCCTCGTCCTCAAGGACTGGCGCAGCTTAGACTCTTGTCCGTGACGTGGCTCAGACTTTAAGAAGGGTACTGTTAACCCCGCGGTCTGCCAGAATGATGGACCGCCACACCGACTGCTGCCCCAGTGACCCAGAGGAGGTGGATGGGGAGCCGGATGAGCCGCTGCTTCACGGTATCCAGGCAGCCAACCGGCTGCGGCCGTCTTCTTACCGGGCTTTACGCAGCGCTGTGTCCAGCTTGGCCCGCATCGATGACTTCTTCTGTGAGAAAATAGGCTCCGGCTTCTTCTCCGAGGTCTTCAAGGTATGTATCCATTCATCCATCCATCTATCCTGCTGTTGGCTCCACCCAGGCCATGGCATCTGCGTTGATTCGAGTCAGTCAGCCTGCGGCAGGTCAGGCTCTCACTGGGAAGACAGGGCGGCACACTGGAGCAGTGGTCAGCACTGCTGGCTCACAGCAAGAAGGTCCTGGGTTGGAATCCCGTCCCACCTCCTTCCTGTGTGCAGTTTGCACCTCCTCCCCACGTCTGTGAGGGTTTCGTCTGCATGCATGTCAAGGTTGCTACTCCTGCCCGTGCCTCTGAGCAAGGCAGTAGGAGAAACAACTGGAGAAAACCCACACAGACAAGGGGAGGACAACTGCACACAGGAAAGAGCTGGGACGGGATGCTAACGAAGGAGCTCTGGATGTGAGGCAGCAGCGCTACCCGCCGGGCCACCGCGTCTCTAGAACACGGTTCTCACCGGTCTAGTTCACCTGCAGTGGTTGAATCCTCTGTGGTCCGGTTCTCCAGCAGACGTCCGCAGGCTTTAGCCCACCTTGTGGTCACGTCATGTGCTCAGGAGCAGGAGGTCTGGGGTCCAGTTGGTCTGATTCCAGAGCTGGCTTCATCGTGAACGGGTGATCCGGCCCTGAGATGAGTCACATGTACAGTATTCTGAGGGGCCTTCGGGTCGACCATATAGCACCACACCCACACTGTCAACTATTGGCCAAGCCACATAGTGCGGCTGACCCGTCCTGTTTGCCCAGTGACTGTTTCTACAGCGCCAGGGCCAGACGTCACTGATCAGAGAGCTCCCATGACCTTGGGAAACACTCCCAAATAGCAGGTCTCAAAGAGCCACCGTCAACAGCGTGGCTGGAAGCGTGTGGTTGGTGCATTCGCAGCGGTTGGGTTTACTTTCCTGTAAGTTTCGGTTCCGTGTTTGAGTCCAGAGGGGATCCAAGTGAGGCTGTTATCTGATTCATTTCTCATTTAAGCTGTGAAATGGCGTCATCGTGGCTGACGGCATGGGAATGACCCAGGTCCACAAGCTCTGATCAATACTATTTATGATCAATACCATTTATTATCAATATGATTTATTATCAATAGGATTTGTTATCACAGCTATTTACTATCAAAGCTATTCATCCCCAGTGATATTTATCAACTGTTATTCATTAACCGTTCTTTATTAACTGTGCCATGTGTCACCAGTGCTATTGTAAACCGGAGGGACAAGGAGAACTTCCACCTCCTATCTAATCCAAACACCAAACCCCCCCACAGCCTGCAGGGGTTGCATGGGTGGAGCTGGTGAGCCAGTGAAGGTTTCAGGAGGTGTGGGCTCTGATAGCAGTGTTGCTCAACTCAGTGTGAGGTTGTTTTGGTGTCTGTGGAGCCAGCGGCTGCTGCTGCTCTGCTGTCTGGCCATGGTCGCTGGTTCGCCACAGCAGCACCAGTATCCGTCCCCTGCCCAGCAGTGGGTCAGAGGAAACTGGTGCTAAGCATCTCTTTCTGACGGGGACAGTGCATGATAATGAACATTTACCATGAAAATGCACCAGATTCAGCCACCAGGCTGAGAAGAAGAGGCAGAGCAGCTTCAGGTGTCTGTCAGCTGATCCATGGAGTCCAGAGACAGGGGCTCTGCCTCTTGACACCTTGTCACGCCTCCAGAGCCGTGTGAGGTTCGGCCACCCTTGTGACCACTTGTCGGTTCCCAGTTTCAACATGCATTCAGGTGCATGTAGAGCTGGGTTAACAGGAGCCTGAGGCCTCCCGGTCTGCTCTGAGTGTTTTCAGACAGGCTGCCTTCCTCCACCCAGCCTGGGGGCTGCTCGGCCTGCCTGGAGTGTTGAGGAAGAGACCACACATGTGCAGATCTGTCCTGTTTGTGTTTTACAGACTGTCAACGCTCAGCTGTCTTCCTCTCGTGCGCGTGCGTGTGCGCGTGCAAGCGTGTGTGTGTGTGTGTGTGTGTGTGTGTGTGTGTGTGGATACACTCTTAGGCATGCGTGTGTCTTAGTCAAACATGGAAAGGGACAGAAATGGAGACGCATACCGACACACTCGGTGTGTGCTGGTGTCGAGGTTCCCTGTCTGCTGCTGTGTGCCGTGGCCTCACTGCTCCTCTGGATTTGCACAGATCAGGACCAAGGATGGGAAATCCAGAAAGCCTATTAGAGCCATGCTGCTATAAATACACACCCATGAGCCTGGCAGGTCTAGACACCCGGCTGAACTCTGGACACACACTCGTCCAGTCAGTGACCAGCTCCAGTGGGACCCCAGGCCTGCATGTGGCAGTCGCCTGTTAAACTCACACCACACGCTAAGATGCTGCTGCCGGCGGGTCAGGTGGAGGGCCTGATGGCCTTCAGGCCCGGCTGGCCTTTGGCCGGCTCTCCAGCACGTTAGCCTCATCGACAGGTGGTGCTGAGCCTGCACGTTGAGCTTGATTCATGTGTCACTGTTCCAGACATGCAGGGAAACGTGTCCTCTGCGTTTAACCCATCCTACTGTGTAGGAGCAGAGAGGGGCTGCAGCACCCCGGGGAGCCGTTAGGGGTTCAGTATCTTACTCGGGGACATTAGCACACTCTCTGCAGGGGCCAGGGACACTAGCCCCTGGGTCCTCCCCGCCCTGTGGCCCCTCCACTAGTCCAAACAAAACGCAGCAGATGAGTTGAGCTACGTGAGACAGAAAGCACACAGCGAGCAGCATCCGTCCTGGCCCGTCACTAGCTCTGCTCTGAACAGGCCGCCTCTCTTCCAGGTGCAGCACAGGATCACGGGCCAGGTGATGGCGCTGAAGATGAACACGCTCGCAAGCAACAAGGCTAACATGCTGCGAGAAGTCCAGCTGATGAACAGGCTCTGCCACCCCAACATACTCAGGTGTGTGTGTGTGTGAGTGAGTGTGTGTGTCTATAAATAAACTCACATCCATGTGGAAGCACACATGCTGAAGTGACCCTTTGCAGGACAGAGGCAACATCTCTTCTATTGGAACCGTCCGACTCCAGTCTGATACTCACCCAGATCTCCATCTTTCCTCAGGTTTCTTGGGGTGTGTGTGCACGAGGGACAGCTCCACGCTCTAACTGAGGTAAATACATCAGTTGACATCAGTCCTCATCCCTGACATCCACTTTTCTCATCTGTAGTCAGTGCTGAACACTAGGACCCTCCGCCAGCACCGCTCCTCATGTACATCCTAGCACAGGTCATGGAGAACGTCTTTGTCAGCGGCCCTTTGGGAAGAGCAGAGCCATGCAGCAGGGCTGTGAGCTGGTAGTCAGCAACACTGGACAGCCAGTGTAGAGACGTAAAGACAGAGGCAACACGTGTGCCTGTTAGGAATGTTCCCCCTGCTCCCTCTCGTCCTTTACTGACCCTTTATCCACACGAGCTCGTTCTTCATCATGGTGCCCTGTGAGAATGTCGAGCTTCATACATGAACTATTCATGAAGGTGGTTTTGTATGCACATGCCTCGTTTTGGTCATTATGTTGTCTGTCTCTCCTGCCTCTGTCTCCTCTCCTGCCTCTGTCTCCTCTCCTGCCTCTGTCTGTCTCTCCTGCCTCTGTCTGTCTCTCCTGCCTCTGTCTCCTCTCCTGCCTCTGTCTCCTCTCCTGCCTCTATCTGTCTCTCCTGCCTTTGTCTCTCTCCTGCCTCTGTCTCCTCTCCTGCCTCTGTCTCTTCTCCTGCCTCTGTCTCCTCTCCTGCCTCTGTCTCCTCTCCTGCCTCTGTCTCTCCTGTCTCTGTCTCCTCTCCTGCCTCTGTCTCCTCTCCTGCCTCTATCTGTCTCTCCTGCCTCTGTCTCTTCTCCTGCCTCTGTCTCCTCTCCTGCCTCTGTCTGTCTCTCCTGCCTCTGTCTCCTCTCCTGCCTCTGTCTGTCTCCTCTTCCTTGCAGTACATAAATGGCGGTAGCCTGGAGCAGCTGCTGGACAGCGACCTGTACCTGTCCTGGGGTCTCAGGATGGGTCTCTCTCTGGACATTGCCCGGGGGCTGCAGTACCTGCATGACAAGGGGATATTCCACAGAGACCTCACCTCCAAGGTACCCTGTGCCACTGCGGTGTGTAGCACTTCAACATGCATCTGAAGATGTAGGACTGTGGGGTCATGGTGGGACGAGGGTCTGGTGTCATGCAGAGCAGGAATAGGAGCACAGTGTGTCTTGGCTCATGTAAAGCCATGGACAGCAGGACATCTCATCCATATGAGGTTGTGGAGCATCTCATTCTATCACATGATGGATGATGTCACATGAAGCATGGCACTCAAAGCTGTGCGTGGACTGAACTGTACCAAGTCCTACGATCCGTGTCAGGGTCTCTGCTGTGAACATGAGCACCAGTTCTTCTGCCCAGGTCCCCGAGCACATTGACTCCTCAGCAGTGTGTTGTGGCTCCAGATCTGCCTTAATGACCCCCTGTCCTGCTCCCTCCTGTAGAACTGTCTGGTGCGCTGTGACAACGACGCCTTCACCGCTGTGGTGGGAGATTTCGGCCTGGCGGAGAAGATCCCGGATTACAGGTCAGTGGGCCTCTCGCAGGCCCGATCTCCATCTCTGGCCGCTGAGATGCACGACGCTGCCTCTGGTCAGAGATGTGAAGCTTTCCCAGGTCATTTATGGTTCATGTGCTTCTGCGTCCAGCCTGGATGTGGGCGGCGTGCCGGTGTCAATGCTGTCTGGGGTTCTGGGTGTGGTGACATCACAGGGTGTCTGGTGTCTCCCTCAGAGACAGGGGGAGAGGGTCAGTCCTCATGAGGGTCTCAGAGTAGAGCCTCTGCTCCTCTATCTAGAGAGGAGCCAGTGGAGGAGGTTCAGCATCTAGTCAGGAGGCCGCCTGGTAGCTGCCTGTCTCAGATAATGCAGCCAGCCTGAGAGCTCAGCTCAGGGAACCTCCAAGTGAGTGCAGCCGTCCCTTGGCTCGTCCTGTCGGTTTCGGCCATCTTCTCTATGCTGGTGTGCTTCAAAGCCTTGTGAAGACAGTGGGTCCAGAACACCTCGGGATCCAGTCCGGTTCCAGACCCGCCACGCTCTCATGAGTGTTCACAGGTGAGCTGAAGTGATGGTGAATCTTCTCCTCTTCACAGTGACGGTGTGGAGCGGCAGCCCCTGGCCATCGTGGGCTCTCCCTACTGGATGGCCCCAGAGGTGCTGAGAGGAGAGCTTTACAACGAGAAGGTAACCGGGTTGAACTGTTGGGGTCGGTGAAGAGTTGCAGTACCCTCATCGTCACCCGTCAGTGTCAGTCATGTTGAATCATGATTTCCACATATATGACTGGTTTTTAACCCACAGGGTCTGGTTCCGCAGACGCCTTTCAGCAAAGCTCCTTGTTAGAGTCAGAAATCAGCGGATTTATTTCTGTAATAGGGGAGATTTGGATGGTAACCCACCTTTCCTTCACTTGCTTGCTCGTCTCCTCTCAGGTGGACGTGTTTGCCTATGGCATCATCCTGTGTGAGATCATTTCCAGAGTAGAAGCTGATCCAGACTTCCTACCGAGGACCGAGGTGAGACTCCACATCCAGGATGGCTGTGTTAGACTCAGGGTAGAAATGACCCGTCATTGGATGGGCGTCATTTGGGTGGCAGACTGTTCCAGACTCATGCGATGGTATCGAACAATCATCCTGCATGGTCAGGAACCCACTGCCTCTGGCTCATCACCACTCTACCACTGAGCCACCGCAGTCGCCCTAGCAACCGCTGACGACACATCTCACCTGCCGCCAGCCCTGCTCCACCCACTGAGCCGCAGTGGCTCAGTGGGTGGGGCACACGCCTGGGACTCGGGCTGCGTATCCCCTCGTGTAGCTCGGTAACTGAGGCATTCATGGTAAGGCACTTTGAGTGGTCGTTAGAAAAGTGCTGTATAAGAAGAAGTCCATTTACCATCTACCACACATACCCTCTGTGTCAGTTGTCGCCAGTCTCAAGACCCCTCCCCAGAACTGTCGGGCTATGAATGGGAGTGAAGAGTGTCGCCAGTTAGGGGCTGTGGCCTTTTGCCCGTTAGGAAAACAAGATGTCTGACCAGCCTTGTTCCTTTGCGTTGTGTTGTGACGACACCAATGAGAAAATAAGTTCCAGCTTTTTGAATGCAATCAGCTAATTAACATATTGTGCTTGCACGTGTGTCCTTTTCCCGTGGCGGGACACATGCAGGACTTCGGGCTGGACGTGGAGGCCTTTGAGAACATGGTTGGTGATTGTCCACCTGCCTTCTTCAACCTGGCAGTCAGTTGCTGCAATGTGAGTGACAAATGAATAGACACACACAGACACGCACACACGGAGTGAGTGGTAGTGAGCAGCAGACACTGGCGTGGCAGAGACCCTGGGAAGGTCCTGGGACTGCAGCTGTGAATTAGCTTGAAGCTGCAATCTGATGCAGCTCATCAAATGGTGACGGTGTAAAAAGCTGCACACGGTCCCTTTAAAAAAGAAAATTTGTGCACATGCAAAACTGAGAAAAGCAGCATCCCAAGAGAGCGGAGAGGCAGAGACTTAAGCTAGCCACTCCAGGACTGAGCTGGAGTAGATGGGAAGGCTCGGCCATAGACATGACTGGACAATGCTAGGCTTGCGTACAACCTAAGTCAGCTCCGCGTTGGTGGAACTGTGCTCTACATAACACAAGCTCTCTCCATCCCCACTCACCTTTCTACCCTCTCTCAGATGAGTGCGGCCAAGCGCCCCTCTTTCTCCAGTATCGTGTCCACCCTGGAGGAGATGGAGAAGGAAGAGGAGCGGCGGGAGAAGCCCATCACTCTAGGTAATGAGATGCAGTGATCAGCAAAGGAAGCTGAATAACTGATCAGGACGGATTCACTTTGGCAAGCACTGTGCGTACGACCACAGCCGAGGCTCCAGGACTCCCAGATCTGAAATGATCTGGAAGGAAAATCTTTTCACTCGGAAGACATGTTGAAGCCTTCCTGTGTTTCAGTGTCAAATGACTGAGGATAAATATGTTAAGTCTACCGAGCCACCACAGATGACGTGAGCATGTTGACTAGTGCGCTGACTTGTTAGACCTCCTCTTCCTCACTGACTGTTCAGATTCTGATCATTTTGTTCATCACGGCCTCCTCTGTCTTTCTGTCTGTCCATTGCCTCTCCTCTCATTCTCTCCCTCAGAGCCCTTGGCAACAGAAGTCAGCCCCTATCGGCACCGCGGCTGTCCAGGCGAACACGTCAAGCAGCTGCATCCACTATCGAGGAGCCAGTCGGACATGTTGTCCCCAGTGGCCCTGATTCCTCCCCTCTTTGGGACCCCTGCAAGGGTCAACCCCTTCTCCCTGAGACGGGACCTGAATGGCGGAAGGTGTAAACTCTTAGACACGCCCAGCAAGTCTGTCATCTCATTGACCTTTACCCTCCCAGCTCCCCATGACCCCTGCACCTCCCCATACCTTAGAACAGGGGCCTCAGGGAGGGCCAGAGCACCTCCAAGGAGATGTCAGTCCCTTCCTTGCACCCCAGAACTTGTCCGACCCGGACCACTGTTAAAAGATTATGATGCACAGGAGGAGATAGAAGAGGTGTCAAATGTGGAGGAGGAGGATGTGCAGGAAGACGTGGGGGAGAGACGGGTCTTGGTAGAGGGGGTGAATGTGGATACAAGGTTAGGGGTCAAGGAAAAGGTAGAGGATTCAGGATCTCCCCTTGACCTGGAAATGGTTTCTCTTGGGCAACTAGAAGAGGAGGAGAAGGAGAGGGAGCAGGAGGAAGGTGAGATTCAAGCTGAGCCCATGGACTGCACCAAGTCCCCGGAGCTAGCTGACAGAGGATCCATGTCGGCAGGATCTCCGCTTACCTACACCACCGTATCCTCAGTACGGACAAATGGCTGGTCACTTCCCATCGCCAATGGACCTGCTTTACTGCCTCCCCTGCCCCCATTGGACAATAATAATGGCTTGGCTGGTGTAGTTGGACAGCAGGTACAGTGGGGAAGAGGGGGGCGGGCTAATGGTTACCACGGTGCCCACCTTCTTGCCTCAGAACCTCCTGGCTCCTCTGAGCAGGAGGATGTCATGTCCTGTCCCAGCTGCTGTCTGGTAGGCCTGAGTCTTCCCTCCGTGTGTCTCCGTGGTTCCCCTGTAATGCCCCCCTCCAGGCGACGGACTTCACTGTCGTGGCAACGACAGTACAGGAAGTTCAATGGATCTGTAACCGGTGGCAGTCCCTCCACCTCTACAACAGCCGGCTCAACTAAAACTCTACTGTGTCGTAGCATGAACGGACTAGCAGCCGCTCCTCCCTCAGCACCATGTGAGCCTGGCTTACCTCTTCCAGGGGCACAGACTTAGCCAGAGCTCTGATTCCTATTGGCTTCAGTTTGACACACCTGAGTCACCGGCCCTAAATGCTTGCAAGCAGCCGTCCAGGTATCCACTGCTACCATTGAAATCCTACCTAAATGAAAGTAACCTCCAGTTAATACAAGATGATGCTTCACTGAGAAACAATAGCGAGCTGTGGGGAAGTCTGTTGATGGATCTCTCCGAGAGGGCCACCTAATGGGCCGGATGACTAAATTACATGAAACATCTACTTTGTCAGTCAGGGACAAGAACTTGTCAATTCTGAGATGGGGCTAAAGGGAAAACGGTCAAGCTGTGGATCTGAACGGATCGGGAATAAGCTAAACTGTAAGGACAATCCTCTCAGTGAAGCACTGTCTCAACTGTATAGAACCAAATCCAAGTTGGATGAATCTGTAGTGACCTGACGAGATGGTCAAGTTTTGGTACGGAGAAGACGAGTCTTACTTTATGAGCCTGCATACAGCTCCACGTGTTTTCCCTGTGCGTTTTGTAGCTGTGGTAGATGAAGGGAAGCTTTGATTGTTGCTTCATGTCTCCCTTTTCTGGTTCCTACGCTGTTGAGCACTGATGAAACCTTATCTGGACACTTTATTAACATGGTCAGCTATACGCCATAGCTGTGTGTGTTTTGTGATGTGGGGATTTTGGAGACTTATTCAACTCGTTTTTTTTTTTCTGTAGAGGTTCTGTCAGTTTCTCTATATTATTTATCGTCTTGGTCCACCATTGTCCAATGAATGTAGTGAAGACTGCTGCACTGTACCACACCAGATCGGCTTCGATGGGTTTCATGCTAGAAAAGGAGAAAATGCAAACGAGTGTAGACAAGAGTAAGACACGAAAAAGTTTAACTGTTGATGTTAAGAGTATAACGGGAGTCGATAACAATATTTCTAAAATCTATTTAATAACATGAAAGTAGCTATAGGGGACAGACGTTTGATACCAGTACAGATGTTTGATACCAGTACGGATGTTTGATACCAGTACAGACGTTTCATACCAGTACAGATATTTGATACCAGTACAGATGTTTGATACCAGTACAGACGTTTCATACCAGTACAGATGTTTGATACCAGTACAGATGTTTCATACCAGTACAGACGTTTGATACCAGTACAGATGTTTGATACCAGTACAGATGTTTGATACCAGTACAGACGTTTCATACCAGTACAGATGTTTGATACCAGTACAGATATTTGATACCAGTACAGACGTTTGATACCAGTACAGACGTTTCATACCAGTACAGATGTTTGATACCAGTACAGATATTTGATACCAGTACAGATGTTTGATACCAGTACACATGAAT
>OMLC01050377.1:4768-21598 GCA_900302585.1 Regalecus glesne
ATAAATTGTACAAGGGACGCTACTGCAGTACAATGTATAACGGCACCGTATCGTAAAACCGTCCAGAACACGCAAAAACAGCCATTAGTGTATCCAACATGTTTCACTCGTGAGTTGTGCGGAGCTAGCTAAACGTGATCCAACATGTTTCACTCGCGAGTTGTGCGGGGCTAGCTAAACGTGATCCAACATGTTTCACTCGCGAGTTGTGCGGGGCTAGCTAAACGTGATCCAACATGTTTCACTCGCGAGTTGTGCGGGGCTAGCTAAATGTGAGTGTTTTTTTTAACCTGTACTACTGTGAAAGATGTTGCTCTGGCAAATTCTCCATTCACTGTTCAATAACTAATATTTATGATAGATGCATAACAATGCAATTATGCCGAGACAGTTATCTGCTCCGGCATGCAACTAAACTAACTCTGAACTCAGAGATAGGTAGAATACCCTGGAGTTACTGTAAACATTATTTGGATGACCAATGCAATGCAATTTTTAAACATATTGTACAGCCTCATATCATTTCAAACCGCACGGCTGTGACGTGTCCTGGCAGCAGAATGCAGAATTGTTAGAGGCTTTCTTTTCAGATGTTAGGCATGCACAAACTTGTTTTTGGGACTATGTTTTCTAGCATTTGTTTGTTCTCATATTTTCCTTTCCTTAATCGATAAGTACAATATCAAACGTGTACTGTAGGGCTACTGCATATGGGAATGACAGTATGCTCTACACTTAAGCTATCAGTATAACTTAAAGATGGATGGGAAAACAATACTTTCATTTTAGATTCCCTTATCAGTCCCACAAGGGGAAATTTGCAATTCTCTGCATTTTAACCCATCCTATTGTATAGGAGTAGTGAGCTGCCACCATATGGCGCTCAGGGAGCAGTTAGGGGTTCAGTGTCTTGCTCAAGGACACCTCGACACGCTTTCTGCAGCACCGGGGATCAAACTTGCAGCCTTCCGATCACCAGACGACCGCTCTACCTACTGAGCTATGCCGCCCCCATGGTTATAATAATAATATGGTTATTGATTTGTATTAATGAGCACACATTAGGTGAACCTTTTGTTAATGAGCTTTCAGTCTTTTGAGAATTTGTATGTATTGTATATATTATTGGTGCCTGTTTAAATGCACTTACAGCCCTTCCATGCTCTGACAACCGGAGGAAACGTCGTTTTTCTCAGTGGAATTTTCATCTGAACCAGGTCTCACCTTTTGCACTAACAGATGATATACTCAGTATTTAGCCAGTGGTACAGTAGAAAAGCATGTTTTACACAATCATTTGGTTTGAAATGCCTCTTTCATGATATTTTATCAGTTCTTTATTCAAAACCGATTTGATCTTTCTGTCTTATACCTTTTGGTGCCTATTGTTTATCACATGGTGCAAGCCAGCTGTTTGCAAGACAAAAACAGCTGCAGGTTGCGATGCTTTCAGGTACGTCATGAACTACATCAATACCTCCTCAATAAACCCTCTCCTGTCCTCTATAGAGGTGTTTTAGCTGATGTCACAAGAACACGTGATACAGCACACCTGCCATTTTGAAGGGCAATGCATGCTCATGCTATTAAACTATTAAAATGACAGACTTGTGTTGTGCATTTGGCTGTACAAACAGACGTCTACCTCGGAGTAAATTGCATTTTTATTGCTTTTCAACTGATTTTGCAAGGTGTTCAAAGTGGGTGGCTCCCATCCACTGCACAGGGTTTTAACCTACAACACACTCAAGACTTTGCAGAAAACCTTTCATTGCAGTAAACATTTCAGGGGAGGAAAAGGCCTGGACAAACTACTAGACATTTGAGTTTTGGAAACCATGTCATAGCTCTTCTTTTATTTTTGTGTTACTGTTATGTGATGAATTTGTATGCGGGAGTTATTTTAGAAGCTTAGAATCGACCCGCAAATGCCCCAACCTGTCTTGGCTATGGTGGGTTTTGTTTGTTTTTGCCATTCAAGTCCTTCCCTGCCTTAGGCATCATAACTTCATACTAATTTTGAATTGTTCAGTCCAAGGATACTAGAAGCATTCCATATTTGAAGGGGCAATCTTATCAGAAGGGCACTTTTGAGAAATTGACGGGGTTTTTTTATTATAAAAAGGCCAGAAAATGGGGATGACTACAGTTTAGTTTAGGGGAAAAGAATAACAGCCTCTGTCACCTGATTACATACCAGGAAGTGACATCTAATGACTTTGATAAGTCCTGGCAAAGACAGCAAATGAAAGCAAATATTCGGAAAAAGCAGCGCAAAATCTCATGATACAACTCGAATCAATCTGTCAACTGGTTCTGCTTCTACTGTAGAAAACAATGTAGAAGAAAGCAATGCTTTGCAGAAGGCATTGAGACAATATGCACTGATGATGCTGATAGTGTATCATTAACTGGAGCTGACTCTCAAATGACAGTAGACGACTGATTGGCACCAGCCATAACATAAAGTCTCTTCAGGGTGAATGTGCCTTGGTGTAGTGAGATGGATCATTAATGAGGTAGTTATCTGCTCGTTCAATATCTGGTAGGTCTTTAGCTGAAATAGAATAAAACAACTACTACTAATACTACAACTACCACTTTTGGCTTCTCCTGTTAGGGGCCACCACAGAGGATCATCATCTCCATCTCTTCCTGTCCTCTACATCTTCCTCTATCACACCAGCCTTCTGCATGTCCTCCCTCACCACATCCATAAACCTCCTCTTTGGTCTTCCTCTCCTCTTTTCAGGCAGCTCCATATTCAGCATCCTTCTCCCAATCGACCCAACATCTCTCCTCCACACATGTCCAAACCGTCTCAGTCTTGCCTCTCTTGCTTAGTCTAAAAACCGTCCATCCTGAGCTGTCCCTCTGATATACTCATTCCTTATCTCGTCCTTCTTTGTCATTCCCAATGCAAATATTAGCATCTTCAGCTCTGCCTCCCGTCTTTTTGTCAGTGCTACTGTCTCCACAACAGACCACATAGCTGGTCTCACTACCATATTGTAAACCTCCCCTTTCTCTCTTGCTGGTACCCATGTTTCATAAATCACCCCTGACGCTATTCTCCACCCACTCCACCCTGGCTGCTCTCTCTTCACCTCTATTCTACACTCCCTGTTACTTTGTACTGTCAAGTCCCAAGTACTTAAACTCATCCACCTTCCTCACCTCTCCTCCTTGTATCATCACCTTTCCGCTGTCTCCCCTCTTATTCACAAATATGCGTTCTGTCTTGCTCCTACTGACTTACACTATAGCAAACAAGAAAAGGCTCAGAGCTCATCTTGATTTAACCCCACATCTACCTTGAACCCAGCCATCATTCCTACCACACACCTCACCACTGTCACACTGCCCTCATACATATCCCGCACCATTCTTACCCGCTTCTCTGCCACTCCTGACTTCCTCGTAGACCACCACAACTCTTCTCTCATCACCCTGTCATGTGCTTTCTCTAAATCCACAAAGACACAATGTAACTCCTTCTGGCCTTTTCTGTTTCTTAACACTCTCAAAGCAAACATTGCCTCTGTGGTGTTCTGTCATACCATAATGTTGCTCATTAATCCTCTCCTATTATCTTAGCTTAGCTTAGCTTAGTTTCCACTACATTAATCATCTCTTATTCTCTTAGCTTAGTTTAGTTTAGTTTAGCTTAGCTTAGTTTAGTTTAGCTTAGCTTAGCTTAGCTTAGCTTCCACTACTCTTTCCCGTAACTTCATCCTATGGCTGATCAACTTTAAAGAATAAAGCAACAGATGAAATTATAGAAATTTAACAAAATATAACCAAAAAGGTAAATCCTAGCAGGGTTTTGTTACATGCTATTTCAAGATTTAGAGTGAATCCTGTTGGTAACTAAGAGAAGAGCTTGGTATCCACTCACTGTTAGACATGGATTAGCTTGAAAAAATAGCATGTTATATATTTAATGGTGGATTTAATTTAAAAAAAGAGCCTGGGCTGATTCATCCAGAAAAAAGTCCACCACTGAATGAATGTAAATGGTGATTCTGAAGCTTGAAGATGAAAACAGTCTAAACGTACCATCAAGTCGATCAGGTGAACTCAGATTTCTAGGCTTGTACAAGTCCACAATGCCGGCATCATTATGTATTATTTGTTTATACCTGTCCAAAGAGATCTTATCTAAGTGGTTCATCTCTTCAGACAAAAATCTCTCCATGATGGTAAGATAGAAAACTTAGTGTGTTGGCCTCAGCGCTAATACTCCACAGCTTCAGATGCCCTTCAAAATGGCGCCCATTCAGAATGAATCACGCGACTGAAAAACCTCTATAATCCAGATAGGCTGCTAACCTAGACATGATCAGTCTTGTAAGAGTACAGCTTCACAAAAAGAAACTGATGGGGCAAAGGCTTAAACTGACCAATAAAGTTCCCATTCCCCTCTCGATGTTTAATCACTTACTGTGGGTGCTACATTGAAATAATCTTCATCACATGTTAAACATTCAGGACCTGTGGTTCTATGATTTAACAAATTTCAGCCATTTATTAACTGTGCCAACAAGGTCCCTTAAATAGTATTAAACAAAGTCCCCAAGTAACTCAAAGCATTTCAGTTTGGAGCAAGAAAGGGGCCCTTGGGGATTTAAATTAGTGTTGCTCTCTATACTCGGAGTCAGATCAAACCTAGGGAGCAGGAGAGACCATCGAAAGGTTATGATGTCTTATTCTCTGTATTGTTTATGTATGTAGAAAGATGTTTTTTTCTTGGTTTTTTTGTATTTATCGTAGAGATTATTAGAGAGATGGTTGATGTTAGTATATATTTTAGCCATGGATGGGTCTACCACTTGGAGTGGAATGCAAGACACTGTACTGTGCCTATTATGTTGGTAATTGGTGATCTGCTTTGGGTAACAATAGCCCCATCTAAAAATGCATTTCATCCCTTGGATTATATTACGGGTCTTCTAGCCCCCCCCCCCAAAGAGTATTTGTATCAGGGAGACTGTCACAGATGACTCTGTTAAAGGAAATCTCAAAAAAGTAAGAAATTGTGTCAAAACCTTCTCGTGTCAATTCCCTCTGGTCAAAGGGGAAATGAATTGGCGATGGCATTTCTACTCATCTTCTACTCTCTGGACAAAATAATACCGCACGCACCTCCAAGTCAGGCATCTCAATTTTGATCCCACCATGGGCCGTCAGGAAAGGTCATCCGGCCTTAATCGCCATTCTCACATAAATGTAAGGCATGTGTTGTAAAGTACTTTGAATGGTCGCTAGACTAGAAATGCGTTTGGTGACAAATTGTGCAATAAAGATGGAATGAAGCTCGGAGTTTGTCTTGTCTTTCTCAGTAGGTGTAATTCAGTGTAGTATCTATAGTCATTCAAAAACATTAAAATTCAAAAATGGCTTTATCGGCCAGACGAAACAGTTTACATATTGCCAAAGCAGTCTTTTATAGACTTGCTTCTACTGCTCTGGTAAAGATAGGCATTACTGTATGCCCCATATAGCCCATCACTTGTCCTGGGAGACCATAAAATAAGGAAAGTCTTGACACATGCAGCAGTCCAGGTAAGGAAATCCCAGAATGTTGAATCAGTCCATCTGGACAAAAACCTCAGTGAGAGAAACATTTCATCACTCGTCTGAGTGACCGTCGGTCACTCAGACCGATGATGACTCCAGGCATCACTTTTCCTATAAAAACCAATGACCAATAACAAGGCCTTTTTGCATTTGCATATTTGTGAATTAGTCACTGCCTTGAAAGTGTAATTCGCAAATTCACACATTGTCGGCCTCTGTCGGCGGCAGGAGGTAATTGAAATATAAATCAGAACTTGGATATGAGTGAGCCATGGTATGAGATGATACTTTAACATGCACCACTTACCCCAACGGTACTGCAGACCAAGTACAACCCTTCATGGCAATGGTGTTCCCTGATAGCAGTGGCTTCAGGTGGTGTGTTTGTGGGATGGTCGGATTGCTTCTGTAATGTATGGAACATTTCTGTTTTGATTCTGGGGATTTAAAGGGTTAAAACTGAGCAGATGCTGCACAACTGTGCGCGTTAGTGCGTTTCATTGAGGCAGTATAGCTTAGTAAGTAGAGGGGTTATCTGGTGATCAGAAGATTGCAGGTTCGATTCCTGATCTTGTAGAAAGCTGTGGAGGTGTCCTTGAGCAGGACACTGAACCCTTACCTGCTCCCTGAGGGACACATGGCAGCTGTTCACTGCTCCTATGGAGTTGGGTTAAATGCAGAGAATTGCTAATTCCCCCTTGTGGGACTGATAAGAGATTTTATTTTTGATTTAGACTGAAAAATGTTTCCTACCGTTAACATCACAGAGGATAAATTATACTTGGAGACACATCAAGAGTAGCAGGCAGTCTACTGTTGACAAGCCGAGAGTTAAAGTTGACAGTGATATTAAGAGAGACTAAAGCAAAACTCAGAAATACGTTCTTCATTCTACTTACAGTTCGTCGTATGTGGAATTATCTATGTTTAGACTGAGTACCCACCAACCAAAACAATGGTAAGGTTTTTTTGCTTTATCTATCTATCTGCCAGTCTGTGAAGGGTTAATAGACTCATTCTTATATAGCTCTTTTCTGGTCTGGGGACCTCTCAGAGCACTTTGTAATGAACACCTCCCATTACTGAGCCACTGTGGTGGGATACAAACCTGCTATGCCTGACTTTTATCTGTGTGTGTGTGTGTGTGTGTGTGTGTGTGGGCATGTGTGTATGTGTGTGTGTGTGCATGTGTGTATGTGTGTGTGTGTGTGTGTGTGCGTGTGTGTTGTGATGTCATGAGAGGTAGTGTCATAGAGGGGGGATACAGTCCCTCCTAGTGGCTGCAACAAGAACTACAAGCCCATAGGTAGCAGGACACTCAGGACAATGATTGCTGCCCAGCTGACACCTATCACCTGATTGCCCCAGTGAGGATGAAGAAGATGAAGGAAACACGGTTTAGAGGAAGAAGACAGAACCCAGGCAGAGGAGTCAGAGAACCGTAGTTTTGGTTTATGATACCTGTTCATGTTTTGTTTATCATCTGTCTGCAAGAATTAAGTAGACCCCTTATGAGAGGACCGAGGACCGGCTACACTGAATTTAAGTTCTATTTAAGTATCTTCATCTCCTGCAGCCACACCTGAAACGTTCCAGACCTCTCGTCCTGAAGTCAATAATCCAGGACAAGGGAATTGCAAGATAGGTGAATCAGTTCAACTGGATCAGAAGTTTATTAAGAAACGTTTCATCACTCAAACAGGTGACTTCTTCAGTCTGAGCTGACTGCAGCATCCCCCCCCCTTATAAACGGTACATTGATACCACACAACAATAGGCTGGGTTCATATCCAAGTTGGTCATCAACTGCACATTCAGTGGCAATGAGCACCATTCACAAAGGATTGGGGAATGTTTGCAATCCCAGCATTGTAAGAAGATAACAGATGTACACTCAGACCCCTATTGAACAATGGTTGTTCCCTCTTAACCTTGATGGTCTTTACCCCCCCTTTCAAACCAGCGTTCCTCCCTATCAAGGATGTGAACATCATCATCTTGAATGAGTGGCCACTAGCCTGTAGATGGGTGTAGACCACAGAGTCCTGGCCTGACATGTTGTTCCATCCTCTTTGTGTCTGTAATGTGCAAGTTTGTGGCGTCCTCCTGGCATTTAACAGCGTACACTATATTACTCTGTGCAAAGGGACCCGATTCTTGTGACCTGACCCACCTGCCATACAGTACAGAATGTGAATCCCACAATGAAAAGTTTTGAAGACCCTTGCATTTGCTCCCATACTTCTCTTTGGGTATAGAAGGGCTTACCGAGTCATAATTGTAATTCTGACTAGTAAGGCCACTTCATACTGTAAGATACAGTTCTCATAGTTTAGTGTCATCCCTCCATCGTCAGCCGCTTAACCGAGGTCGGGTCACAAGGAACTGGAGCCGATCTCGAAAAGCCCTGGACATGTCACCAGTCCATCACAGCCATTGAGGAACAACGTCTTGCTCAAGGCCACTTCAACACGCTTCTCTGCAGGTGTGGGGGTCAAACCTGTAACCTTCCAATCACCAGACGACCACTCTACCAGGCCCTTGTTACAGTCTCTCAAGAAAATGACCTGATGCATGGGTTTCTATAGTCACCACCATTAATGGGACATCTTTATTGACTGCAAAACAGAAATTCTCTTTTCATAATGTCCCCCTTCCAAAGAAGCCAGACTGCCTCTAATGTGCCCTGCTTAAGGTGAGCAGGTGCATATTGTGGAACCCTGGCCAGTCGGGTGACGCACTTTCTATTGCAACCATTCCGTCTCCCAAATAATGGTCTCCCGTCGTGTTATTGGTGTCGCACTAATTTGCTTCTGAATCCATTTTCCCAAGCCTTTGTGATACTGATCAAGTGCAACAATAAGATTTCATTTGATTGATCTACTTGTGCTGCAAGTGTTTCAAACATGGCTTGTTCCTCCAGCCTGTCTTCTCCTTGGGTTTTACAGAACTGTGATAACTTTCAAGCAGAGGGTGAAAAAATGTCATGAAGGGTTGAGCCGATGGTGTCCTATAGTTGAGAGATAGCTTCTCTGTTTAGAATTTATATATGAAACATACAATCGTAACGTTTTCTATGTATGCTACTAAAATAACAACAGATTTCCACAAAACCAACATGCAAATGAACACGATTTTCCTCGTGGGAGAGTAAACGATATGCAAGAAACCATTTTGATACAGGTCCAACGACTGGTCACGTGTTGCTGACATCAGCTCATAATGTTTGCATGAAGTCTGATTTCTTGGTAAAGCCGATGCCTTTTACCACGTTCTTCAGTTCTTTTTGTTAATTCAGTCTCATGTTAGTCTCAGGTGCCGGGGGATCGGGGCCTTCCCAAGGTCATCCCCCAGGACACAACGCTGATGAACCCGCATGTGCTCTGTGACACGGTACTGACGTGAGAAGGTCATAGGGCAGTGGGGGCATGAATAGGGCTTCACCCCAAGGTGGCTTCGTATGTGCCTGTTCAGAGACCCTCGCTGGCTGAAGGAGCGATCACACCGAGAACACTGATAGGGGTGGCTGGTCAGATGTGACACGCAGGCAGACACGGCAGCTGGGACGGTGACCAGCAGCGTGGGTGGAACCGAGACCGGCGACGTGAATGACGGAGAACCGGGTCCACTCTCTGGCACGGCGCTAGGACGCAGGCATGCCGGTGGGCAAGCTGTCACGCCTGCCCCCTCATCGTTGGCAGAGCTAGAAACGGAGGTTGTATTTTTCTCTCCAACCTGAAGCATCACCCCGGTCACATCTGAAACTTCAGCTCCTCCCCCCAATTTAGCGTCTATCCCTTGTGCTTTAGCCGAAGCACCGGAGCTTCTTTCCTCAGCCTTTTGGTCTCC
Source organism: Regalecus glesne (assembly GCA_900302585.1). Lineage (NCBI taxonomy): Eukaryota > Metazoa > Chordata > Actinopteri > Lampriformes > Regalecidae > Regalecus > Regalecus glesne. Next base: position 14,198 of record OMLC01050377.1, read on the forward strand.
AGCGAGGGTTTTGGTCTCGGCTCGATACCTGCCAACACTCTCAAATCTGACCGCTACATCAGCAGCTCCACTTGTAGCTTCAGTCCAGCTCTCTTTGTCCCCTCCGTCTCCACCGCCAGCTCTGGGGGATACCAGCAAGCGGGCAGGCTTGGAACTGATGTCAAGCAGGAGAAGCTTGGTTCCTGTTCCGCTGGTACGGCACTGCCTTACAGGGCTGCCATCCAAATTGCCGTAGGTTCTCATTTCGTCTCGCTTGCTTGACCCGTCTGGATGATCAGCAAGGAGAGCGGCCATGTTGTTGGAGGGATGGTGTTTGCATTCAGAGTTTGTATACTGTTTTTTTAAGGTGGTGCTGGAAAGTTTCTGGGGTATCCACCAGTAATGGAGATTTCCGCAATATGAACGTCCTCCGATTACGTTGGCAGGTTGACTGCCTGCATATTTTGTCAGACTCGGGTTTGGTTCTGCCATGTTGGGGTCTATGATGTCCTCGGACGCTACAAATGGGTTGGGTTCAAGAGAATCCACCCGTCCTACTGGCGGGGCGGAGACATCACCAAAAGCTAATTTATTTATAGGAGAGGCCTGTGAACGGGTGACGGTGCTGTCTTCTGTAATCGTCTTCCTTCTGTGAAGACAAGTTTGTCTTACTCCTGAATCGCCTTCATCTGTCTTGGTATCGTCGATGCTAGCATGGCGCTCTACGCCAGGTGAGCTGAAAGCACCATCCGTTTCCTTTCTCTCAGCTCGAACCGCTTTTGAATGTTTCACTTCTGTACTGACATCAAAATCAGAGGCACAGACACTTCCACCATTTATCTCAGCAGTATGCAGACTGAGATAACCATCTCTCCTGTCGTCGTCGTCGTTGTGGTCGTCTTCTTCTTCGTGGGAAAACTGATCATCAGTGCAATGCTCAACCTCTGTATCTGACACTGCAACAGGAAGTGGGTTTTCATCTCTACCCGACTGTAATCTCTTATGTGAGCAGTGGCTGGTCAGCTCCTCCTCTGCAGTTGCCATGGAGACATCTGCAGCATCAAGAAATTTCCCTCGCTTGTGTTTAGAGGGGAAATCATCAAGACCCGTATCGGTTTTGTACCGATGTATACGATCATCTCTGTATTCCTTATCATGATGGAAATCTCCACAGCTCTTGTCGCTCTGTAACTCTTGATGTTCGCTGTCGTCATCACACTGTAATAATCCAAAATGATCTAGGTGGTCATCAGAGTCTCTCACCTTGGACGGTTCACGATCTTTCCCCTCGGTCTGTATCACAAGCCTGTCTGCAGGGCTGGTTTGGTAGTGCTGATTTTGATCCGTGTTCGCTTTGGAGCTTGCGTTCTGCATTACACCATGATCCGAAGCTTTGCTGTGATTCTGATTCTGCATGGCATGACTTCTTGGATCATTTTCACCATCCTCGCTGTGATCGAAACGGTGTCCACACGGGCTCGCGTAATCCTGGTTCTGGCCTTCATAGTCATCTGCATCTTTTGCAGCTAGGCCGGTACAAGTATTGACCCCGTCTTGGTCTGCCATCTCTCCTGGACCGTCTGTTTGTGGGAAGGGGTTCCTGATGATGCAGGAAGGGCCAGCCAGGAGAGCGGTCTGAGGCACTGGATGGAGAGTTGGTGAGGAGAGCTGCTCTGCCAGCTTGCGCTTATTTGCACTTCTACAGTGATAAATGACAGGCACCGCTTCACAGCTAGGAGGAGGGGACGAGGAGCATGAGGAGATGGAGCTCTGTAGTGGAGATCCATCATCACTTCCTTGCTGAGGAGTAGACGGACAGACTTGAGAGGGACACATGGAGGATGCGCTCTTGAGCACCTCCCTCTGACAATGATCCTCTGGTGAAAAGTTCAGCTTCTTTGCTCTGCACCCCTGTCCCTCCTCCTTGGTTTCAGCGACACATGGTGAATAAGGGATCATTCTCTCCGAATCTCCCGGGAGCCCCTCCCTTGTCTCGGCCACCTCGGCTGGTCCCGGAGTGCCAGGTGACTGGAGCCGCACTGCTCTGTCCTCTGCACTCCCGCCGATCTCCTCTAGCTCTTCAGCAGTGGACGGTAAACATGGTAACGCATCTTGTGCTGCCAGAGAATTTACTCGTATGCAGCTGTAGGTATTTACGCTACTTGCCGTGCTACGAGACGTGTCGCCTGTGTGAACAGATCTATCACTACAGCAATTGAGAACATGTATACCGTTACCACTGTCGATGTCTTCTATGATACAGGGATCCGTTTTGGCTAAACCGTTGACATTTTGACCCTCAAAGTTCTCAGCGTTAGTTGTATGGTGATGGTGATAGTAATATGTAGAATGTGTGGACATGGCGTCACTAGCATCTGCCTTTTTATGTCCTCTACAATCATCCACGCCGGGTAAAAACGGCCGCCTCGGCACCTTACTACAGTAGACCGTGGCAGCGTCGCTGTAGGTATTGAAGTCTGAAGGTAACTGGTTCACTGCACTGGCGTAGACATTTGAGCCATCAAAATTTGCTTGGCTGCCTTGCCAAGCGCTCAGAGCCTCCTGAAGTTGATCCATCTGCAGGTATCTGGCAGCGCTGAGGAGTCTATGATATAGCTGCTGGTCAGCGGGGGGAGGCAACGTCCCAGTGTAAATGTAGTCCAGTAAGATGGTCAGTATACAGTCTGAAAGACACGGAGCCTGCAGTTCCAAAAGGGCACCAGCGGAAGATAGGAGAGAGGCTAAAACTGGGCTGGAGGCTGCAAGGACACATCTGGAAAAAGAAACGGGTTTGTTAGTGGGTGAATGTGGACCAAGGCCTGGGAATGATGACTGGGTGGTGAAAGTCGGGGGTGCCGTGATCACCTGTGTGCTGGGTAAAGGTGTGCCGGGCTTTGTCTCTGTCTGATCACACAGTCGCAGAACTGGGCATAGTGTCTTTGGAGGTTCAGACCAGCCAGTAGGGAGACTGCATGGTAACCGGTGTCTGGAGAACATGATGCTACCTGGAGAGCACAGGACAGAAGCAGTATTCATCATCCATACTTAGCCAAGCAAGGCACGGTTAGCGAAGGCTTTTCTCTCCATTGCTGTTTGCATTTCACAATTGTTCCCCACGTTGTGGGCGTGGACATGGACCAAGATGCCGTGTGTAGAGTTCAGGCCGGATACCCTACCTGACGCCCCGCGGTTGGATCGAACCCGCAGCACCTAGCTTGTCTTTTCCTGAAATGCACAGGGGGCTGCGGTGGCTAAACAGCAAAGTGTAACTCCACGTCAGGCGTAGCAGGTTGGATCCCACCAGGGGGTGTCAGGAAAAAGGCCCTCTGGCCTTAATCCCTCATGCTTGGTAAATGTGAGACACCCGATGTAAAGTGTTTTGAGCTAGAGAAGCACTATGTGAGTATAAGGTCAAGTGCTATATCATTCCCTCTACCACTAGGCTATCGCAGACCCCTTTAATTCCAAAGACAGTTCAGCCTCCCCTTGCCTTCTAACTTTCTCATTCAAACAAACACAAACTCAGGAGCTTTCAAGTGGTGTCACGACTTTCTACCGTTTGCTGTCTTATGGAGGCACTTGAGTTAATATTCCGTTTTAGCGAGTAGATAACATAGATGGATAGCATATATATATATATACAGGCAGCGTGGTGAGAAGAGAGATAGAAATGATTAAATGGAGAGATAAAGGGAGCTATAGATGTACAGATAGTGACGTGTCCAAAGTGCCTCATAGCAGGGAGAACACACCAACAAGTACAGAAAAAGATTGCAGAAAAGCCAAAGAGGAACCTAAGCAGATCGTCGGGGTAAATCAGTACGTACCCGCCAGGCATCACGAGACTCGCCAATGTACGAAAACACAAAACCTAACCACCGGCTCAATACAACCTCTTCTGTCCCATCATCTTACCCAAACGAGCAGTAATATACAGGCATGCTACAAAAACTACAAAAGAACCTAAATGAATAGTTCCAGACTAAACCGATATCCAAATAGTCCTGATAACTTATCACAGGAAAGTCAGAGTCCCTTATGTCAAATATTCCTTCAAGATGTTCAGCACAGCAACTTAATCTAACCATCTTACCTCCATCGTAAAAGGATCAATAAACTCCTCCCGTCCCCTGTGCGTAAAGATCCTCCTGTGTTCTCGGCTGAATTTTGAAGGCAACCTCCATGTAGACTTTATAGTCTCCGTCTGGAGCTGTGCTACAGCGTCTCATCTGGAAAACAATCACACGCGTTTCATATCGGGAGCACAGCGTGACGTGGTGGGACAGGTGCATATACGAAGTACCGGTCTCCAACGTCACGATCCTCATGGCCTGTTGTAAAGGTCAACTGAGCCAAGCCCACAAAGATTCAAAAGGGGACCACAGAATAACAGCTGATAGAAGAGACCTTTCTAAACGTATCAATGCTGTTGGGGAACAATGGTGCCCATCCATGCCCTGTTATGTAATATACAAAGTAATTGCATTAAAACACTGACGCTGTTGTCGGATGGAAACATCACAACTCCAGATTGGTTACTGGACCTGGCAGTGTTCATGACGGATAGATGTTTGATTATGCAAAGCCTATCTATAAAGCCTTGCTTACGAGAATCTTATTTTTGAAAAACGTAACCAATCTACCACCCTGAAAACAAGCATCAGTAGAATCCTGTCATTAGAATCTACATCTAGGAAGGATTGTTCGGCTTCTTAAAGTCAAGTCAGTTTTATTTTTATAGCCCTTTATTTTTAAAGCCCTCTTTTAATAAAAATACATATTTTAAAAAAAACTTTGACAGGGAGAAAAAAATAGGATATGCCGCAAATCTCCCAAAATGGACAGATGTGCCTTCAGAATAAAACAAGATTTACAGAATACAACAGAGATGATCAAAGAATGATAATAACATTGATAACTCTTGCTACTACAGTGATGTAAACTTTGATAATGCCATAAGACCAAAACTGATGCAGTGGAATACTGGTTAAAAAAAAAATAAGCCAAATGTGTTACTGTTGCATTCATTAGCTGACTTCTGGATTATCAGACAAGTGAGCCACACGGACAAATAACGTAAGCTAGACATGAAGGAATCCAGCTGTTGTAGCTGTAGGTGCAGGAGAACTGTCTACACAACAAGAGGTGCCCTTTCTATGCTCCGCAACTCTGAAACGATTTGCATTTACGAGGCTTTAAACCAGCCCCCCACCGGCTGACGCTTTGTTGACATCTCCTTATTAAGTCAGTTCTCCACCCTTCCCCACCATGTGCTGGTACGTCCATTAAACTGTGCAGCGGTCTTAAGTTACAGTCACACCCCTGGATCTGCAGGGTTGCAATACACTTTCCTGGCTTCCGCGCAATGGAAATACCACTGCGGCACACACCGGATCATAGCAGCCTGTGTGGAAACACTGAGTAGATGAGCAGAAAAAGAACCGGCCTTGATGCAGCTCCAACCAATAGAACTGCAAGGTACTTGAACTGGGCACAACCAAGTATTCCACCAACATTCTGGAGAATGTTTCTGAAATGTTCTGATATGAACTGGATTTAGAAACCATTCTCTCATAAACTACCCTGCTTAGTCATCATCAGCCAAGTGGTTTAATCTGAAGCTTTTCCCGACCCTTGGGAAACGGTCCGTATTTCCTATCCGGACACAATGGATTTAAAGCTCAATATAGAAAAGTTGAGGAGAACAAAGACAATCATAATTTTGGCTTCCGTTTCGTTGGGACGTCACATATGTGCATGAAGGCCTTGTGTTGTTCTGCTGTGGTGTGTGTTTTATGACCTGTGTGTCGGCACTGTTGCTAAAAGCCATCAGTCGTGATGCTTATCATGACTGATGGCAACTGTATTAAATGATGGACAAAAGGAATGGAATACCCACCCTTATTTAGCCTGCTTAATCCAAGTCAGGGGGATGGGGGAATGGACAGGGTTAGATGGGGGTAGGCAGAGAGACACTCTCATCATCACAGGGACCACACACAGTCATTCAAACACATCTCATACCTTGATTTAGCAATGTCAATATGCAGGTTTTTAGAGGGGGCTCCCAAATACAGGGAGAACATGTCAACGAGTCCCAGGTCCCTGCTGCCGGGAGGCCACAGTAGTTTATTTTTGCTTTATGAAGGAAATCTCAAAAAGTCAAGTCCTGGCCAATGTACATATAGACAAAATAGAAATAGAAATAAAAACCTAGTCAATCAAGCCACCACTTTAAAAGTTAAGACAACGTTTATGAACACAGCAGAGCTCCGTTTTGATCCATTTACAAAATCTCTTTCACAATCAACCATAAGATGTCTACAAGTCAATTCTGTGTGTTTCACAACTTCTGTAAATGTAACAGTTGTTTTTTTCAAAGTGAGGATAAGTTTCTCACGGTCAGATTGTCTTGATGTATGCTCAATTATCCAGGTAAGGGAATCACCCCCCCAAAAAGTGAATCAGTTCATTTGGACTTAAAAGTTTTATTGAGAAACGTTTCTCAATAAAACTTTTAAGTTCAAATGAACTGATTCCCTTTTTTTATTTTATTTACTGATTTACTTCGTGTGAATCTTGGTCAGATTGCATGTCCGTCTAAACTCAACCCATATTCAATACATTTTATATTTATTATTTTTCTTCTGTATTTCTAACCAAATGAAAACAATCTTGTTTTGGGAAGATTGTGCAGCAGATGACAAGTAGGGAGGGGCAAGTCTAAAGGGGGAGCAAAGTTCTTCTGGCCAGTGGGCCAATATGGCATGACATCCTCATAGAAGACCTAAAGTGATGGATACTACACCATGTGTTACGTGTCCGACAGCAGACACGCTGACTGACAGAGCACCGCCAGCCATGTCATTCAAAAGGGATCTGGCCCACATTGCACAAACCGCATGGCCATTGCAATGGTGTCCAAAGGTGTAGAAAGGTTAAAGAAAAGAAGTGATGCAGGATTGCAGATTTACATAAGGTTAAACTTAATTTCATCTCCCTTGAAATTGATTAACTTTAATAGTGTAATGAAATGGAAAGAAAAGTCACTTTATCTGGTCATGTTCCTACAATGACCTTTATCCCCCAGATTAAACCCATCCTGTAGTCCAGGAGCAGTGGGTAGCTGCTGTGCCCGGGAAGCCGTTAGGAATTCAGCATCTTGCTCGAGGAGACTTCAGCGTGCTTTCGGAACGAGCTGGAGATCCAACCAGTGACCTTCCTTTTACTATGTGATGATTACTGGGGCGGTTGGACGGCAGCTAAAGGTGGATGAAATTGGCTGACTGCTATGCTGTGTGACTGACCTTCTGTTCTGATGCCAATAAGCACTCGCATGGTTTAGGCAAACGAAGACCAACGTCTTCGTTGGTCAAACTCTTGAGCTGTGTGCCCACCTTGTCTAACTAGTGTGGCATCCAT
>OMLC01050382.1:0-14920 GCA_900302585.1 Regalecus glesne
GGTGGGGGGTTAGGGAGAGAGGAGAGAAGGAAGGCGGTGACACGGCCATGGGAACTCGACTTTTGCCGACGCTACAAACACTGCAGTTGTCCGCCTTTTCAACGTTGTTGTTTTGTTTTCACACGGCCTTCAACCTCACCCAGTGGATCACAGATGGGGTTGACTTTCTCAAAGCAGCTTCTACTCGCAGTTACCCCTGCTGCCAATGAACAATGGTGGGACAGTTTACGAGGACTGACTCCATGGTGGAGTCAACACGTCTATGGTGGAAATACCAATAGCAATTAGCAAAGACATCATTCAGATTTATTCATGAGCCAGAGGAAACGGGATAGACTGTTTGGGGCATACATTATATGAATGCTTACATATATATAACATATATCTATCTACCCATTTACTCTTTACACCTGCTCAATTCAATTCAGGGTCACATGGAGCTGGAACTCATTCTAGTTGTCATAGATGGAGGACAGACACCTTGGAAAGGTCAAATATAAAATGTCACCTGGGTATATCATATGATACGGTTTTGGGTTTGCTTATAGTGGTAGAGCGTGTGTTTTGGGATCTGACGTGCCAGAGGCTGTGGGTCCGAGCCCACTGCGGGGCATCAGGGTAGTTAGTAACTGCACTACACTACTAACTATACTACTCTCACTAACCTGACTTGCAATATGTTCCCTTTAAATTGAGTACTTGCATGGCAGGTCGGTTTCTATCTCGATGAAAGTACCAACCTCTGTTCTACTGCTGATTTTATAGAGTATAGATTATTGATTATTAGAATTTTTCTCTTCTCTCACGTGTCTTTTCCCTCACTGAGTGGTGTTTTTTTAGCTGTCTTCTTCCGTGTTTGTGAATGGTGTGATGTGGGTCTTCCCTGTTTACATGTGTAGTCTGTCCTCTCAGGTCTAAATGGTAGTGGTGGTCACAAGGCTCAGGCTGTTCCAGTGGCATCTGGACACTGATCAGTATCCCCCTCATCATATTCTTCATATATCTTGTAATTCCGTTATAATTCTGTTATCATCTCTAAGTGGTTGTATTCTGTAAACTGTGTCTATTCTGTACACACATCTATTCCACATCTTTCCACCTTGGGAGAGATCCCTCCTCTGTTGCTCTGCCTGAGGTTTCTTCCTATTTTTTCTCCCTGTTAAAGTTCTTCTTTTTTTTGGGGGGGGGTCCTTATCTGATGCGAGGGTCAAAGGACAGGATGTTGTGTTACTGTAAAGCCCCTGAGGCACATTTGTCATTTGTGATATAGGACTATACAAATAAAATTGGCTTTACTACTGCGACTCAATGTGAATCCCATCCCTGCCTTTCTGTCGAGGTTAGGGTGTAGTTCCCATTGTATATTTGGGTTTCTTAAAGCTACTCTGGTTTCCTGATACACAATCCAAAGACATGTACACTTGACGAACAGGGAATTCAAAATAAGTGTGTCTGTGGTGCCCCTTTTTTGAGGGGGGGCGGAGTCTAGCATCATTAGGTGCTACACTCTCTTCTTGTTCACCCATTCTTATGGGATGCAATTAAGCAGCCTGCTACCCAGAATTTGATGAAGTGTGTATAGACTATCAAGATATCCATTTTATGTGTCACCATTGGTCCCAACGTTGTGGGGGTGGAGATGGACTTATATGGAGCTTGGGGGACAAAGGTAAGATGGCTTTCCTGATGCCCTATGGTGGGCTTGAACTCGGTGCCTCTGGTTCGTCAGTTCCCAAAGACCGTGCTCTACGATGCCCCCCCCTATATAGATAATTATTCAATGGAATAATTGATAATCACCTTTTTTTCTGAGTACTGCATCCATTGATGACATAGATTAGAGAATAGCACATTTTGGCTTTACACAGGTGGTCCACTGTAGGACAGGCTGCACAGCTGTGTTTGTTTTTAGGGGTGGGTGGTGGGTAGTTTTGGGGGTGGGCTGAGGAAAGCAGATGGAGATGGCTCTGTCTCCGATTAACTATGCTGGATAGATTGTGTTCATGTGACATGTGAAGACTTGTAACTTGTTTGTACATTATTGTTTAGGTCTTTGTGCTTGCGCAGAGGGACCCAAGCCCACCATGGGGCCTTTAACAGCAGCCTATAGGCCTCTTGTAGTTCTCACCGCCCACAGATGGACTCTCGGACCAGGATCATGGGAACCTGCGTAGCTGCGTCACAGCGATTAATTATTCTCTTTATTATTCAAATTCTGTTCATAAGTTAAATAAGTTTATTGTTGAGAATCTCCAGCCCATCGGGCTCTCTACTACAACCCATCTGTTGGTTAATCCCCATAGTTTAAAAACCACTGTATTGGACTACACATGAGACGAGGCTTGTTATATATTTCAGGATTAGTCCCCACATTGTTGGGGTGGACGTGGGCTTAAATGGATCTCAGGGGATTAAGGTCAGATACTCGTTCTTACACCCTGCGGTGGGTTCGAACCCATAGCCTCTGGCTCATCAGATCCTGAAAAACATCATCTACCACTGAGTTGCAGTAGCGTTCTGTGTATTGGGCCACACATAATAGACAATATGAGGCATTCTATTATAGTAGCGTGTATGTGCCTGTTCACATGTAATGTATGTACTCCAACACACAGACACAACCACAGTGTGCTTGGTTCTCCAAACCAACACATTTCTTACAAAAGCCTCGTTTAACGTTGCTGATTTAAACTAACGTGCAGCTGACATCGGTGAGGTGGCCCTAATCTAAAGTGGGAGCAGTTACTTGCAATAACTAATGCCTTCAATGTTGTTCTGTCTGGAAAGATTTTTTAGCCTCCTTTTTTCTCTGTCTTGAAGGCTCATCAAGGTCGTTTCACATTTGCTTTCGTATCACCTCAGACCTGACCTCTCTTCCACTCCATTACACGTCTTATCAGACCCTTCACTTACTTAACTTCTTTCTTCTGTCTGCCTTTAAACTTACTCGCACTACTAAGATAATCCCATTTTGCATGATTTGAGCTTGTGTTATGTTATCCCTCTCTTTGATTAAAGAGAAAAAGCTTCACGGTGATCAGTACAGCCAAGTGCTCTTTTTTCAATAGGATCTCAAAATAGATTCATGCAACAAGTGGGGCTGTGTATGAAACCAGACCATTACTTCTTTACAAAAGTGGTTCTCAAACCAAGGGCCTGAGTCCCATAGCTGGGTCACAGCAGGGGGGCAGGTAGGTCACAGGATGTACACAATAAACCCATTTTGTTTGTAATAAAAAATAAACATGTTTATCTACTTTATTGTGATCAAATAGCTATATTTTGGGGGGTAAACTTGACTCGGTATTTGACTCGGTCCAAACACTGCAGTGATTTAATGGTATTGCTAAACATCAGCAAAATAACATTTCATGTCGAAACTACTTGTTTGTTTCATTTGATCCCAGTTGAAGACTGACTGAAAAGGGTATTCATTTCATCAATTCAAAATACAGAGGATTGTTGGGTATCCAACCTTTTTAAGGAAAAATAAAAATGATTGTTTATTTTATTGGACAAACTATTTTGTGGGTTCTAGACCAAAATATTTCTCCTCAGGTAGGTTATGGCAAGAGAAAGACTGGGAATCCCCGCTTTTCAGCCTTATTTATTCATCTAAAGGAAATGACATAAAGGAAAATACATGAAGTTCAGTTTATAACAGCCAATTGCATTTGGCTATTGTTTGTTTATTTTTAGGGGGGCAAAAAGGGTCCCCATGAGTGACATGTTAAAAGAAAACTTTTTGTATCCTGAGAGAAAAGTTTGAGTTCTCTTCCCACAACAGAGCTCCAAAAAGCCTTTTCATGAAAATCCCCATTGTTTTACCAACTACACTTGAGAAAACCCTTTCTTTCATCTACAGCGTTTGTGTTAAACTTGCAGTATTTCCTGAACTATAAGTTGCAGGTTTTTTTACTCCTCTGGCTGGTCCTGCGACTTATTACTTATTACTTATTCCAAAGCAATTCATGCAATGTGATTTCGTCCGAGGAATGTGCTGCATTTAAACCAAGGCCACTAGATGGCTCTGTTTAATCTTGTGACTTACATCCTCCACCACCATATATAAATGTAGCTTACACCCCAAAGCCAGAGTTAGATTTTTTTTCGCATTGTGGTTTTTTTTTTTTACCAAGTGTGATTTATACTCCAGTTCAAATACAATCTAGTAAATATAGTACTAGAAATTTCACATGAGTGGGAGTTTGACATGTAGTATCATGCAGGGAGTATCTGTCTGACTGTCTTGATGCTATCTGAACTGTCTTAATCATGTAAACCTGTCCCAATAGTTTGAATAAGAAGACTTTAATTATTGTGTATTAAGAGCAGTGTTAGAAACAGGACTGCAGGCAATAACAGATTTGTATTATTATCCCATCCCCTGTCCAGTGTCTTCCTTCTCTTATCTCTGCACACCCCCATCCTCCTGTTCATCCCATCCCACTCATACACGTGAAAACACACACACACACACACACACACACACACACTCCCCCTTTCTCTCACATTCCACTGCCTTACACTCCAACCTGCCTCCTGCTGATGTGTGGCAGTGGGAATATTTATTGACTGGTGAATGGAGAGATATGAGATGAAACCCAGAGCTAAGCCTCCACCTCTCTCACTGTCTGTTACCTTTAAATCACCAGCAAGTCTGGCTAGCTTTCACACAACACCACTTTGTGTGTGTGCATGTGCATGTGTGTGTGGAGGTGAGGGAGAGAGAGGTGGAGAGAGATAGACCGAGACAGCAATAAAGGGAGAGATGAGTGGACATGTGGAAAATGAAAAGAGGGGCCCGGTGCCTCCTTTGGTCACTCTCTTGCCTGTTTTTTTCGTTTCCTTAGAAAACAGAAAAAAAATCACTTCTTTAGTCTGCCACTGCTTGCCCCTGTTCCTTACCTCTCTCCCATCCTTACACAGATCAACATCCTTATTTCTTATTGTCTCTTTATAACTTTTAAAGGTTTGGATTCATTGACACACTCACTCGTAGTGATATCAGAACATGGACACAATCTTGATTGGCAACTGCCAATACAGGAGGAGGTCTGGCTACTGTTCCCATTAGACGGGCATAACGAATAATGACAAGTCCATTTTTAGGTCCTTTCTGATGCCGCGCGGTTGGTTTGAACCCACAAGATCTGGCTCTCCATAGCATCAAAAATAGCCTGTGGGTCCTTATCCACTGGAGTTGGTTTGCATTTTATAGGTTACCTATTGAAGCATATTCTCTTTGCAGCAGTTGATAGGTGGCAAACAGGCCCCAGTGTGTAGTGATACCGGTGTTCCTCATTAAGAAAATCTATTTTCAGGATATAGAACGGTCCAGGAGGATGATTGATCATCAGAAATCCCCAAAACAAGTTATGTTGTTGTGCAGATTTTTTAAATTTATCTTTTGGCAAGTTTTATTATGGCTTAAAATGGAAGTATTAGCTGGCCCCGTTGCTCAATCCTTTTTCATGGATGCCACTGCTGTATGCAAGTCGACAGGGCTGATGGGTGTTGTGGGTGGATTGGGGGGGCAGACTGACACTATGTATGTGTCTCTGCCTATGAAGGGACCAGGTGTGGTTTATGGCCTTTTGATGCTCTCTTTCTCGGGGTGAAAGAGAGGACAGTAAGTTTGCTGGAGGGATAGAGAGGGGAAATGGTTGGGTAACACCCGGGTTGTGTGCACATGATGAGTTGGTGAAGAGTGTGTGTGTGTGTGTCTGTGTGTGTGTGTGTGTGTTTGTGTTTGTGTGTGCATAAAGCCAGTATCATTCAAATATAAATCCCAAATTACATTCTTGTGTTCTGTATTCTCCCCGTTTGGTGTGTTAAAACAGAAATGAAATCCCTTTACCCAACCTCCCACCCCAATTTCTAAGAAAGAAGACAACAAAATTAAACACAGACATACAAAATAAAAACGCATGTGAAGAAGTAAATAAAAGGAAATAGAATAAGAATCATGAATCTCCCCTCGAGAATTTATGAAGTATGTCATCTCATAAAGGTGAGATCCTGCTACGTGCCTTAGGGAGCAAAAGTACCCCAGCCACAAGAGAACTCCCTGGAACCTGAGGGAAGGATGTAAAATATATGTGAGTGTAATTATGAGCTTGAAAATACCAGAACAAATGAGATTGGAGCAAATTACGTTTAACACAGAGATCATTAAATGTGGCAGATGAGCCCTCCAAACATAAATCTGAGAGACGAGGCCTCTGCCTCTCCACAAAGTGAAAACTACATCTAAATTAGAGGGGAGAAACAAGTAGTTATTACAAACGAGGCTGCATGGGGAGGGGGTAGAAAGTTTGAAATGTTGCCTGAATCATTTTCAATTCTTTAAAGAAGGGAGTACAACTGGGTTTCTGATGTATTTGGATAATAAGAAGTCAGAGGGGATTCTTGAATTTTCATTCATGTTTTTACTCAAGTAAGACATACATATGGAAGCTGTGATAGCTCAGTGGTAGAGCGCACACTTTAAGAACTGACAAGCCAGATGTTGCAGCTTTGAACCCACTGTGGGGCATCTGGAGGGGCATCCAACCTTAATCCCCCAAGCTTCATTTAATTCTATTTTCTTCACAACATGGGGACTAATCATGACATGTAAAAATGGACCTCAAATAACACATGCATATGTGGAAAATTATAATATATAACCATATATATAACCATACTGGATTTACACTTTCATTTTCAAATATCATATTAATACAGTCTCCTTTAGGCTTCTATATCCTTTGAAGAGTGGCCCCCTGCCGTTACACATCTGGACTGCAATGTACATGCACAGCCTGTCAGAAAGTTTGGGGAAATGTGTGTCGATAAGAATCTTCTATTTTCTAGTTACCAGGGTGACCAAATGTGTTTGGGGAATTGGGTCATGGCTCCACCAGAATTTTTTCAGAGTTCTCAAAACCAGTTTCTTATCGTTTCAAAGCTGGAAACTTTGACTTTTTCACCATTAACAAGTAGAGATTTTATCTTGGCTATGGAGTCAGGTCACATAATACCAACTGGCATCTTTGCCATGGTTGGAGACACTCTCGATATGCTGCTCTTTAAATTTCTAATCAACCAGGGCAAACACTGATTCAGCAGCTAGTGAGTTCCCACTCAAACAAGTAATATCATTGAAATTCGACAACTACGTGGTGATGCTTCTGTTGGACAGACTGTCTACAACGTTTACAATCACTACAGTACAAGACTGTTCCCATATAGTTTGGTGTTCTTTGTACTGCATTAGTCGGTGTGTGTTAGTTTTGGTCTGAGGGTGTCGTGTTTTTTTTATAAGGGTGGGTACTGTTTAGTGTTGACTCAATCTTATAGGAATGACAATGACTCTTACAACTAGTTTCTAGTTCTCACTGGCAGGGGGGGGGGACAGATCAGGGAATCAAAGATATCGGCTTCAAGATATTTTATGAAATGATAAAGGAAATACAAATTATGTTTTAGTGATCACAAAAAGAGTTGAATCAGTTACGTTTCAGTGAGTTTTAGTTTTAATTAATATATTTACACAATGATATGAATAATCATAATATCTATTGATTTTAATAAATATATTTTTGATTACGTGAAAGTTTTTTCCCCCTTGAAAACTAGTTGATTTAAACTGATGCAGTCATGGTATATTGCCTGTCTTGATATAGAAGAAAATATTTCTTCTCCACAGTTATTCGAACGAATGGCTGTAAATCTGAAGTACTTTCCCTTTACATGTACCTTATTCAATCAAGATGGAACTAGTAATTATGATTACTTACAAAGGAATATCGTATCCTACACATCTGCATGGAAGTGACTTGGAAATGTGAAACAAAAGTTTCCTGTTGATGCATTTCCTGACACTCCGCAGTGGGTTTGAACCCGCAGCCTGTGGCTCACCAGCTCCTGAAGTGCGCTCCACCACTGATCTACTGCAGCTCTATGTAGAACATCTCTTTAATTTTTACAATTAGTTTCAACGGAGAGACAATGGGGGAAAATGCACAGATAGCTAACAGAGTGGAGAACAGAGACAGGTCTTTGTTTTCTGTCCTCTTAGCCTCTTTTCAGTCCAGCTTAGTGGAGCCAGCATGGGTATGCTAAGGCCACAGCTGGGGCTCATTACCAACAATGACCATTTTCAGCAGGATCCAAATGCACCTTAAAGGTAAGGCATTTAAAATGAGTTGGCACACGGGGGAAAGCACCTGGCAGCTTTATGAATGGCACTGTTTGTGGGCCTGAGTCCGCACACGTAAAAGTGTATGAATGTAGACAGATTTAGTACCTTAACCACAGCAGTATTACCCGCTAATCATTTCTACTTGGGTACATGTTTCTGCACTAGACTGTGTAAATACACGTGTTTATATTTTGGTCTTTGTGTCCATCCATCATCAACCGCTTGTTCAAAGTCAGGTCACTGAGGTAGTAGTTCCAGCATGGGACCTCACATTTCCCTTTCCTTGGCCATATCAACAAGCTCTGACTGGGAGATCCTGAGGTGATTCCAGACCAGTATGGAGATATAATCCCTCCACCTGGTCCTCAGTCTATCCTGTGGCCTCCTCCCAGCTGGATGTTTCTGCAACACCTCACTAGGGAGGTGAGCAGCTGGCATCCTCACTAGATGCTGAACCAGCTCAACTGGCTCCTTTCTGTGTGAAGGAGAAGCAGCTCTACTCTGAGTCCCTCATGGATTACTGAACTTCTCACTCTATCTTTGTGTCCAATATAAATGTGGACAGGCACAGTATGTGAGTGAAGCCAACAGAAAACCTTTTTACAAAATCCAAAGAAAAACAACCGTCGTTCCATTAGACCTTCAAAAACAAACTCTACATGCTTTGTAGTGGACATGGAGCTTATCCAAAGTAAGATGAGGCTCTTCATGTACATAGTGAACTGTTTCAATCAGTGACTTTGGTCTTTGACATCAAGTGGCAGAACATCAACACAATGGTCTTATCCTTATTTCTCTATTTGAATAACACAGTTTCAGCTTTCTGTGCTATTGTGTTGGCTGTGGACAGCCAAGCAAGGCAAGGCCTTTGGCCTTAGCATTCTTTATTTTCCCTTAGACAGAGAGAGCCGTTCCAGGACATCTGCTAGTGAATTAGAATATGTGGGGAGAGCATGAGGATGTGTCAACTATTCAGATGCTGATTATGTCGGATATATTGCTCTGGAACACAACCATCAAATGTATTAATGTAGAACTCTAAACATTATAATCCCCAGATCACTACACAGTTAGCAGGAACAGACGCAGAATATGGCTGTTTCATAGCTGATGTTACAGTGCCCTCTTGTGGTGATACCAACAAACTAAAGAGATGCTGCAGAATAGCCAATTTACTTAAGTTATCTCAACAAGTTGTAGTACCAGTGGAAACGGGATATTAGTGTGGGAGAGACCTATGCTTGACTTTTTAAAAAGGAAATGATGTCTCTGATGTTGATCCTCAACATCTATTGTTACCAAAACCAGCAAGATAGAACATCTTCTGAAATGTGACTTGTTTATTTCTAAACATAGTGATAGCTACAATAGAGACCTTTCTAGTTATAGGTTCTACCAAAAGATCTGATGACATCTCAAGATGCTTGATTACCAGGTGCCCCTGGAGCCATCTGAACCAAGAAAAGGGGATCTTGGTTTTCCGCGCCTCTGTATTGTTCACAATGAACTTGAAGTTCAGTGGGTTAGTCACATGATATGATCCAAGCTCTTTCCACAAAGCCAGCGGAATCCTTGCATTTTCTAGAATCTTCAGCACCCACCAATTCCAGTCCAAAGACAAAAAGATTAGAGAGCAGGTCACGATTGGTGTCATCTCCATACAGATGCGTAATTGGTGTCTTTTACCCATGTCCATGAAGGCTAAAAGG
Organism: Regalecus glesne; assembly: GCA_900302585.1. Taxonomy (NCBI): domain Eukaryota; kingdom Metazoa; phylum Chordata; class Actinopteri; order Lampriformes; family Regalecidae; genus Regalecus; species Regalecus glesne. The sequence goes on from OMLC01050382.1 coordinate 9,898, forward strand.
AAAATAAAGGGTGAAATATTTTGAATGGAGTTATGTTGGTAAACCACTCCTCGTGATGCAGTTTAAAGTGCTTTATGTAAGATTTCTTCCTCTAAATATCTCTTAGCCATATGTACTTCACCGTACCCTACAATCTCCATGTTCAAAAACATATATGCCAGGCTGGCTAAGAGGTTTTGTTGAGTCCAGTGATAGCCGCTTCACAATACATACCTCGTACTAGCTGTCCTCAGAAGTTGCAGCAAACTGTCATCCACTGAACCTTTTCTTTGTTTCTAGTCTAGCGACCACTCAAAGCATTTCACAATGTATGCCTCACATTTACCGAGCATGGGGGATTAAGGCTAAATGTCCTTTGGTTATGTTCCATATTGGGATCGAACCCACAATGCATGATGGGGGCGTGCACTCTACCACTGAGCTACTATGTCCCCCAAGCAAACAAAACCAAAGCCAAAGAAAGCTAGGGAGTCTACTGTTAATGGGTACCTTGAAGCAGTGTCCCTGTTAATGTCTGTTCAAAGTGGTCATGCTTTCCATGGCTAAATCCCTGTAAATAAAGACACAGTGGCTTTGTATGCTTTGGACGAGCAAATAAACCCTTCAACTTTCTATTTTGTCAGTGATGCTGAAAATGCACAGTGGCTAGTCACTGTAGGCACCCCACCCTTTGAATATTTGCACTCCTGTTTCTCACATCCATTTTCCTTGTCTGATCATGATCCCACCCCATATTCAAGCCCTTAGCAAACCCTTTAACCTTTCATGTTCATAATCTCCCAGTTTGAACTACTAAACGGTTACATCCCAGAGTTGTGTTACTCAGACACAGTTGCTCCTATATTTTTTTATGGCCCTTTACATTTCACGTCGATCTTGTTTTCACTTTCCAGCAAACTGGGAAGTGAAAACAAATGAAATTTTTTAGATTTAGTCTGGGACTAATTAAGGAACATCTTATCTAATCTTACCTTAATGACACTAAATACATCTGTACACATATGAGGGATGCGGTCTAGATTTTTCTCATCAGGAATACATACTGATTTTAGATTAACAATCAGAGGACGGCACTTTGCCATGCGTCACTTTAGGATTTTTTTTTGCAAAGTTGTCAAAAAATTGACTCAATTCAGGAAAATAAATATTTATTTCACAACCGAATCCTATTATTGTATGAATCAGCTTGTTCTGTAAGGTAAATTTTTAATAAAATATACAATCAAAAAGCCAACTTACTCCATGCTCAACGCAGTCATCAGTCAGCAAGACAAGTTCTCTTCCCCATATCCTACACAGACACCACCTACTGAGATAGATCTGTTTTTTCATGACACAGTTAGTACCTTTGTTGTGGGGTTGGACACAAATTTAGATGGAGTTTGGGGAATCATGGCTTGAGGCACCTTCCTGATGCTCTACTGTCGATTCAAACCTGCCACCTCTGGCTCGTCGGTTCCTGAAACAAGCAAGCGCTCTACCCCCGAGCTACTGTGGACCCTGGTCCATTTTTATGTGTCATGATTTATCCTCACTTTGTGGCAGTGGAGATGGATTTATGTGGAGCATGGGGAATTAATTCTACATTGGGTTCAAATCGGCAACATCTGGCTGGTCTGTTCCTGAACCGCATGCTCTTCCATTTAGCTACCATGGCCTCAGATGCCAACTAATAGTTTACAGATAATTAAAATACAGCTGAGTTATCAGAAACTGGACAGTGAAATTACTTTCCCTTTTCAATAGGATGCAAATTCCCTGTCCAATCTGTTAGATTTGTGCCCATTGTGTCAGTACTACTTGCGTATTTCTCTCTAGCTAGCTAGCTAACTTATGGTGAAACCTTAGCTAGCTAGCTCTCCATCACCTATCGGTTGCCTGTGCAGCTAACGTTGGCAAACATTACAATAACAAAATAATAGGATGGCATTTTATACAAGGTATGTTTACAAGACCTTCCCAGGTTAACTTTAAATGATGTTCAACTTGTTGTTCATATTGTTCGCCTGCTTTGCCAGCTGTCTTTTTGCTCCCCTACCTAACTCCCAAACTGTTGGACTGATATGTCTCATCTTTTTGTGTGTTGTTATTACTTACAGAATATAGTGATGGTAAACATGACTCAGGACAGTAGTGTTATAAAATCATTAAACACAATCCGAATGCTCAAGCGTGAGTTATGAAATGAGAGATGTGGTAGAAGTCATTCTGAAGTAAGGGTATGTCAAGAGTTTTTTTGGGATGTGAGGAGTGTGTCAGACAGAGTGATGAGTAGGAGAAGACGAAGGGCAGAAGTGTGGAAGTGAGAGTTGGAATTTTGAATGTTGATACTATGATTGGTAAAGGGAGAGAGCTGCCTGATATGTTGGAGAGAAGGAAGGTAGATACTATACTGTGTGTGCAAGAGACACTCGCTTCACCTCCGACATGCTCTTGACATACTCTTCCCTCGGAATGACCCCATACCTCATCTAATCCACACCATGGTAGAAGAATTTGAACCTGCAGAGTAGATGCCCCCCATATTTTTTGCCCGACACTCAGTGGTAGAAAGCCATACATATTCGAGATTTTGTTTTAGTTTCCTTTTAATATTATTTCCTGAGCTATTTTTGAGTTGCATGCCATAGAGGGGGAAATGTCTGATGTACACGTTTTAAGTGAAAAGGAAGTTGCCGAGAGCAATGTGTCTGAGGAGAAGAAATATCTTTTTTTCCTGTGTCATGCTGACAAGAGGCCTTGGTATGTTAACACTGGTCCTCTGTTGACATGGTTCAGAAAGCTACAAAAGAACATGATGTTAAGTGGCGATAAAAATGATGAATGTTGAGACTGTTGTGCAAGATTTCAGCATGTTATGAAGATTATCTATCTGCTTTGTTATCACCAAAGTTCCTTTGTTTTCCCTATTATTGTATTTTAAGGCTATAGATTTGACGTGAATGGCATTTCTCACTTATTTTTCCTGGATGACGAGAACCAACTGAGTCTTTAATTTAATTTTTTTTCCTCTTATGTCAAATCACTAGTTAGATATGGATATAGATATGGTAAAACAAGCGCATGGGTCTTTGCCCAACACATACCACCACATCAGTAGTGAAACCCAAGTGCAAAGCCCTTGAAAAAGCAAAAAATGGTCACCTTTTTTGCCATAGATTTTGTCCCACAAAGAAAAAGGTTGAAATGCTTATGAAATATGTTTTTTTCTTTGTCTTTAATGAATCCTGAAACAATATGAACATACTTCTTACAAATAGCCGCCGCATATATTCATGTTATAAAATAAATTAATAAATAAAAAAACGATAAAACTGCGAGCGTTCAGTGATTCCTGTAACCACAGACATTTTGATTAAATGAGGATACACTTCACATTAACGAGATGCTTTTCATAGCCAAGTTGGTCACACGAACAATCATTTTATTCACCATGTGGGTTTTCCCATAGATGGATTTTGACTTTGATTTCAAGACTCTCACAGCTACTTCACATAGAATGACAACACAACAATCTTGACTTTATACAGGTGAAAAGTACATTTTCTAAATGCAAGTTTTCATGTGGGCTGTTTTCCTTAATACAACCCAAATATTAAAAAATGGAGACAAAACAATCTTTGCAAGGCCCTCAAACTGCTGCATTTCAATACTCCTGGTGTGGTATCGGTACCCTTAGCCTTAACTGGAAGCAATAAAAAGGTTCAACCTTGTCTCTTTATCCATGTTGTTGGGAAAACACTGCGTTTGCTGTCGTGCCTCTGAGCATTCTCTTGCGTATCTGAAATGTGGAAATGGTGTGGAATGGGAAAAATGCGCTTACTTCCTGGTTTGCCACTATTTCTGGCGAGATACATCAAAATAGGCGTCATTAGATAAGAAACCGCATACAAAAACAATACATGCAGCTGTTGTACCCAATGCCACTGATGACGCCAATTCATTTATGGAGCGTCTGCCAGTGATGTCACTGGCAAACACTTTTCCACAGGATTTTGGTGTGGTCTCACAGAAACACAGAAGATTCCTTATGGTTATGGCTGCTACTGGAGTGTTTTCCCAACAGCATGTATATAGAGATAATAATGAAAGTCGTGATTCCTTATCACTATGGGCACTTTGACAGTGACCCTAGTCTAGTTGATGTAGATACCATTGCCATAGATTCCATCCTCATCTATGGTTGTCACCATAGATAGGGATGTACCTCATGGGTAAAATTAAAATTGTCCCTTACTTGCACAATAGAAATGCTACAAATCGTGCACTGCTTGCCACTAGTCTTTTGTTTTTTACTCGATGAACCTTATTAGGGCTGCCTGGATCCATCACTATCTTTCTCTTTTCTCAGTAACGCTACATCAGCCTAAACTCATGGAATAAAAAGCAAACAAAATGCTGCAAGACTGTCACAACTGTTTTAGATGTTACGTTTTCAAGAATTGTCTTCTGTAAAATACATTTCAGAGGCATTTATTTGGACTCCGTTTCTGAGAGGAAAGAAGGCTCGTAGAGTTTGACAATCATTTGTCAAGGTTTTTCTGTCATAACTGACACAATACAGGCATGACAGAAAAGAAAGCCACCATGGATGCAGGTGAAGTTCATGAGGTTAACATGTCAGGACAGCATATATAATAATTTTACAGTGGTGATCATGGTCATAAACTCATATGTTGTCCTCAGCTGCTCTCCTATTATGACTCAAGTGAAACACACGTCCCCCAAACATAAATAAATATGGTGTTCATTTGTCTAGAGGCCACTCACACACACGTGTGTGTGTGTGTGTGTGTAATATAAATATGACAGGACCAAGATAAGGTGTGAGAGATAAGAGTCAGATGCCCTTCCTGACGCCCCATGGTGGAATCAAGCCTACAATGCCTCCCTTGGCATCTCCTGATGCATGTACTCTGCCACTAAACCGCCATGGCCCAGTCATAGAGCTTGTTAACTTGTTTTAAGAAACAACTTAATTCTGGACTTTTGCCCCAAAAAACAAAATGAAAAAATGGTCATT
>OMLC01050404.1:0-14777 GCA_900302585.1 Regalecus glesne
GGTTTGTCCCAGTACTATGACATGTCAGTACACACACACACACACACACACACACACACACACACACACACACACACAAGCAGGATCAGCGTTTTTTGTTGTAAACTGTTGAATATCTGATTCAGAGATGCTGGAAACAGAGCAGGAGGAAGACAGGTTTGCTTTGACAGAAGAAGAGGCTCTTTATCTCAGTCCACATAAACTGCCACTGAAGTTCTCTACCATTAAATGCTCTGGTCCCACAGGGCTCAGGTTATGTATAGTGTTCTGATGTCGCCTGTCTGTCTGCATGTATGTCTGCATGTCTGTCTGCATGACTTCAGGGACGGTTACAATAAGTGGCGTGATGCCAAGAGACCGTCAGCCATCTTGGCGGAACTGTGTCGGAAAAACAGTGTTCCCTCTCCGGAATACCGACCCTCTGAGGTCAAAGTCCTCAACAAGATCTTCAAGATTCCACCAGACGCTCTACCTGAAGGTACCATACCAACACAGACAGATGGACAGTGTTTATAGATGGAGAGGGAGGGATTGGTTATTGATTGATGTCTGATATGTTTGTATTTATGGTGATAAAAATGGGATGATGATGATGATGATGATGATGATGATGGTAATTGTACCAGACCTGTTGAAGAAGAACCAGTTGTCTCCAGAGGAGGAAGAAGAGGTGGAGGAGCATGCAGCCCTCAGCGTGTTGGGGCGCTGGGGGGAGATGAGGGAGTTTGTCCGTGGAGCCTGTCATCTGGTACGAGAGCATGTGGAGGTCCGCTCCCTGACAAACCAGGACAAACCAGGACTACCACAGGTAACCCCCACACATGCACCTTCATGACGTTGGACACTGATGAACAGTCTGAAACACAGTTATGCACACAGTCAGGAGTCACATGGTCTCTCTGTGGATGTAGAGACAGCATATGAGGGGGTGAGAGAGGAGGTGTGGTGATGTATGAGGAGGTCAGGAGGGACAGAGAAGTGTGTCAGGGTGGGGCAGGATATGTATGAGGGCAGTAGTGGTGAGGGGTGTGGTAGGAGTGATGGAGGGGTCAAGGTGGAGGTGGGGTCACATCAAGGATCAGCTCTGAGCCCTTTCTGGTTCTCAGTGGTGATGACAGGCTGATGGAGGAGATCAGGCAGGAGTCTCTGTGGACTATGATGTTGGTGGAAGACATTGTGACCTGTAGTGAGAGTAGGAAGCAGGTGGAGTCTGGAGAGGTGAGGAAGGTGGATGAGTTTAAATACTTGGGGTCAACTGTCCAAAGTAACTGGGAGTATGGAAGAGAAGTGAAGAAGAAAGAGAAGGCAGGGTTGAATGGGTGAAGAATGTCAGGGTTGATGTGTGTCTTCTCTGTATGTTCTATATCTGTAATAGCTCCCCAGCCATCTGGCAACTCCTCAGTACAATTTAGCTTCTGTCACACCTCCAAGCAACAGTCAGTAGGCAGAGCATTTGGCTAGAAGTCGGGCATTACGGGTTCGTACCCCGCTGCTGTTGCTCAGTAGGTCCAAAATGTTTATTGTCACTCCAGTTGTACGAGTACAATAATGTGAAATTCTTAGGCTGGGCGATTCCATTACAGAAGGTAATATATATATATATAAATAAATAAATCAAAGGTGTGTATACATACACATCCATATAAAGCAGTAGGTATAAAATAGGTAAAGGTAAGAGTAGAAATCAATCAATCCTGTATATAAAGCAATACTATAGCAGTATTGCAGCCTCCGTAGGGTTGTATTTCATCTTATTCTGATCCCACAGGTGATCTTATCTTTGACAAAGTTGTTTCTGGGTCTTACTCTGTATGAGCTTAAAATTATGCTTCTTTGGCTTGGAGCAGACAAGCGGTTGATGATGGATGGATGGAATATAAATTAAAAGGCAAGATTTTATGATAATAACTTTCCTCGATGGAGTTTTGGGTGCTAGTATGTTAACAAATTGGGCTGGATGTTGACCCTAAAGGCATTTTAGGATTAGAGTTTGATGACAATGGCATTTGACTGATGACCTACACATGCAAGCTAAGTTGATCACTGTTGAATCAACATCATTTTAGTCATTAATTGATTGAATAACTGAATGGTTTGGTCTCCAGGTCTGTGTAATCCATGCATGGAAGAAATGGGCAGGCCTGGATGAGGTGGAAGACTACTTAAGTGTTTTGGAGTACCTGGTGTGGGTCTTTACTCCTCTTGTGATTGTCTTCATTGTGCCCTTCCTCATTGTGATCCTCCTCTACCTCTCCATACTCTTCCTCCACCTCTACAAGGTATGCAAACAGGGGTTGGTGCAACATTTTAGTAGCTGTTTTGGTTACATGTGTTCACAATGTTCATTGCTCCCATACAATAGGATGGGTTAAATCCAGAGAACTGCAAAATCCCCCTTGTGAGACTAATAAGGGAATAGAAATAATAATTATAATAACGGTAATAATCGTTGTTGTTGTTATCACATTGTTTGCGATAGCATGGGTTTCTGGTGCATAACTTAGCATTACCAAATCAAGGCAGCCTCCCAAATAGTGCACCCGCCCATCGAAGAATGAAGGAAAACTGCCCAAGTTCAAACCAGTGGCGATTTCATTTGTGACTGGAGTTTCCAAATAGTTGGGATTCAAATTTTACAAACACTGCATCTCGGTTCCTTTTACACCCCAAAACTTACTGCCACAAAATTTACCCCAAGGGTCCCCCGCCACAAACAGAGCAAAATAGTCTATGGTGTTAAATGTCAGGACAACTGCAGTGACTTGTCCATCAGGGAGACCAGACAGATGCTGGCCAAGAGGGTGGAACGACACAGGAGAGCCAACACGTCAGGCCAGGACTCTACAGTCTCCACCATCTACAGGCCAGTGGACACTCTGTCAAAGATGAGGATGTTCACACCCTTGATAGGGAGGAACGCTGGTTTGAAAGAGGGGTTAAAGACCACCTATGTGAAGAGGGAACCACCATCCTGAACAAAGGTGGGGGTCTGAGAGTCCATCTGTCATAATCTGACAATGCTGGGGCAGCATAGCTCAGTGAGTAGAGCAGTCGTCTGGAAATCAGAGAAGGCATGTCGTAGTTTCCTTGAGCAAGACACTGCACCCCAAACTGCTCACCGAGCACCACGTGACACCAGTGACAGCTCACTGCTCCTATACAATAGGATGGGTTAAAATGCAGAGAACTCCAATTTTCCCCTTGTGGGACAGATAAGGGAATATTTTATTTATTTTATTTTTGCTTAACCTCACCATATTTTGTGATATGCTCCCTCCATGATTCTGTAATTAGTAAATAATTGTAGATCTTGTGTTTTCCACTCCCTCCACTCTTCAGAGGAAAAATCAGCTGAGGGAAGCCTACTCCAACAATCTTTGGGATGGCGCAAGGAAGACTCTGGCAACTCTCTGGGATGGACATGGAGCTATATGGCATGGTGAGAGTGTGTGCATGTGTTTGAAATATGGGTAGGTTTTGAGAATGGTGGACACAAAGCATCCTTGATTAGAAAATCCTCATTGATTAGGCAAAGCCCTCTGAGATTCATGACAGATATTCTGAAATAAAAGTAAAATCTAGACATCTGTCTACCTGTTTATAGCTATCTTTTTTTTCAAAAGAAAAATCATCGATTTGTGTGCTTAATAAATCTTAATAATATATCTTGACTTAAAAATTATTAAGTCAAGACAAGTTCGTTTTTTTGTATAGCCCATTATCACAAATAAAAAAAATTGCCATAGTGGACTTGACACTGATCAGTACTTAGGTTTGACTGGAGTACACAGAGACTTAAAAGTTGCTCAGCACTGTGCTCACTGGCCAGTTCTACTGTGGTCCTCATGACATGTGGTTATGGGACATGCATTTGACTATTTTCTCAATTGTTATTGTGTATTTTTACACTTTGAGATGTTATTTGTATGTAGTTTTGTATATCTTGTTGAAGTCACTGTTTTGTACTCAGTATAGCTTCATGTTGTCTTTACTCTTAAGAGTACTAATTAGCTTGAAGCTATTATTTGTTGCAGCACATCAACTGCTGACATGTAGAAAGTTGCACATGGTTCCTTTTAGATCAATAAATAAACAAATAAATGCAGTACAAACAGTGAGAATTCATATCAATTGAACTTTGGGGGGATTTTTTATGAACTAATCCTTTATATTTTCATCAGGCTACGAAATCCATGGCATGGACAAGATCCCTGACAAAGGAGCTGCATTGATAGTGTACTACCATGGAGCTATCCCCATCGATTACTACTATTTTTTGGCAAATGTTATCATCCAGAAGGGGCGCACTTGCCACTCTGTAGCTGACCATTTTCTCTTCAAGATCCCAGGTATAGGATATGCACAAATATACAGGCAAGGGAGCATGTTGCTAAGCAGCATCAGAGGGTGGTCTGTAGGATGACTTTGGCGATCAAGAAGAGGAAGAGAGTGCAGGCAGAAGTCTAATTCAAATGTGTGTATGAGAAAGTTCATACATATGTATGTATGATTGCCCATATACCAACAGTGTTATGACAAAGAAAACAGAAATAACCATTTTATTTTTTCTTTGCTTCCTACTTTCATTATAATTATTCTTTCGCCTCTGTTCTGCTTTCTTCTATTCTATCTTATCTGGGCCTATGTAGGTTTTAAACTGCTGCTGGAGGTGTTTAGTGTAATTCATGGGCCCCAAGAGGAGTGTGTACGGGCTCTGAAGAGCGGCCATCTCTTGGGTATCTCACCAGGAGGGGTCCGGGAAGCCCTGTTCAGTGATGAGACCTATCCTCTACTTTGGGGAAAACGCAAAGGCTTTGCACAGGTGGCCATCGACTCACAAGTGGTAGGCTACTTTCCTTTTAGTCATTGGTTTTACATGTTTAGTGCTGGTGATGTCCTATGTAGAAATTGTACACACAGATGTACCTCAGTGTAAAGCCCACTGACCTCAGTACGCTAAGTTCTCTGCAAGATTCTCTAATTGATATAGAACATCAGATGCCGATAAATTTTCTTCAGCTGAAGTCTAATGAAAAAGGGATCCTAGCCCAAATGACTATTGTCTAGTCACTCTCACCCTTGTCATCTCAAAATGATTTGAATGACTGGTACTCAGCCACATTAAAGACACTGTCCCAGCTTACCTGGGCCAACACCAGTTTGCCGACTGGGCAAACGGATCAACTTGAGGATCCAATCTATGTGGCCCTCAATGCAGCCTATCACGAGAAGAGGCCCAACACTTATGTCAGGATGTTCTTTGTTGATTACAGCTCAGTGTTTAACACCATCATAACAAATAAGCTGGTTGACAGCATTCAGAAACTAGTACCAACTCCCTTCATTTGCAATTGGATACTGGAATTCCCCACATATTGCCCCCAGACTGTAAGACTAGATTAGTATACATCCCCATCCTCACCCTGAGCACTAGCATCCCCCAGGACTCTGTGCTTAGCCCTCTCCTTTTTGACTGTCAACCCATGTATAAATCTAACACTATTGTTAAGGTTGTAAATGATTTGACAGTCATTAGACAATGACCACATACAGGGAGTAAGTTCGAAACCTGACAATGTGGTGTGCAACCAAAATCACCTTGGTGTGCAACACGAAAAACACCAAGGACATGGTCCTGGACTTCAGCAGAAAACCAAACCCAGTCCTGTCTACACAACAGAGAGGCTGGGGAGAGCCAGCTTCTAATTCCTGGGAGTCACCATCACATAGGACCTCTAGCCGGACAATGAGTCAGCAGTGATGTGTAAAGCATAATACCACCTTTATTTTTTGAGGAGGCTGAGGAGAGCCAACCTCCCCAAAAAGCTATTTGTTAGCTCACTGAGTAGAGCTGTCATCAGGCAATCATAGGGTTACAGGCTCAATCCCCAATCCTGCAGGAAGCATGTAAAGGTCTGCTCCTCCATCACTGTCTGGTCTGGATCAGCCACCAAACAGGACAGGGACAGACTTCAACACACAGTCAGGTCTGTAGAGAAAGTCTCTGGTACCAACCTGTCCTCTATTCAAGACTTCTACATCTCCAGAGTCGGGAGACAGACAAGCATCACTGCTGACCCTCACACACTGCCCACAACCTGTTCCTCCTCCTCTCTCTGGGGGCACTAAAGAGCACTGGGCACCAACACAACCACTTATAGAACCAGTTTCTCTACACAGGCCGGCTTTCACGTGAACACTTCACAATGTCAATTTCTAACCATACATCTTATGTATACTCTACTGTGTGTACATTGTATGTATATGCTAGTATCCTCTGTCATGTCCATTTACCTCAGGCGTGTAAGTAGGTAACCCACTAACATTTATTTCAATATCTCTGATACATTCTCTACACTATCATGGTTGATTACATCTCATTTTTGCTGGTATGTAGTCAAACCCTGTGTAAATATCTGAAGATATTTGTGTCATTTTTTGTCATTCTGTGTGCCATGAAACCATCCAATTTCATGTAGATGAAATCGTACATGGCCAATAAACCTTATCTGTTTCTGATTATGTAATGTCTTTATTTTTTAGTTCATTTTAATCTCTTGTGTTTCCATGTGTTCTGTTTTTACTGTAAAGAACTTTGTAATTGTTTTGAAAGGTTCTCTGGCCTTAATCCCTCACACTATTTGATATCCATGACCACACTCACATCATGACATGTAAAGACAGACTTTTATTATTATTATTATTATTATTATTATCATGTTCATCATTATAATTACTATAGATATCATTTAGTTCAATTCGTTGATCATCAACCAACATGATTTCTACGTCTTAAGTTTTGCGTATAAAATTGGCTTCTAGGAGCGTTCCGTACTTGTCATAAGCTGTATTACTTCACTATTGGAATTTGTCTTTCATATTTTGTTTTCAGTAACAAGGCTGGGTTTTTGCTGTTTTTGTACTCACTAATATCTTTACACAATCTTTATTTTATGAAGATTTTTGACCCAAAAAGGGGATTTTTTTGCATTTTATAATTTTGTATAGTTTCTTCAGCATGGTATGACTTTTTTCAAATCCTGTTATTTTTTACATGGTTAATGGACTCATATTTGTTTAGTGATCTTTAGCAACCACTCAAAATGCTTTATAACACATGTTTCATATTTACTGAGCATGGGGGACTAAGCCCTGATGCCCTCTCCTGATGCCCCTTGGTGGGATCGAACCTGTGATGCCTGACATGGAAGTATGTTCTCTACCACTGAGCTGCTGTATCACATCCCTTTCTTATCTTGTTTCCCTCTTTTTCAGCCAATAATTCCTATGTTTACTCAGAATGTCCGTGAAGGCTTCAGATCACTGGGAACACTCAGTAAGTGTGAAGTTAATATTCATTCATTGTATTTGGCACAAAGGAATCAATAAAAGAACAAAACATGGATTGTGCAGGAGAGGGGAGAAACACCATAGGGCTCATGGTAGAACCTCCACTGTAGGATTTACAAAATATCCTGAGACTATGGATGTTTATTTCTTGAACATGATGAAAGTTAAAGGACCGCAAAACGAGAAAATAAAAAAGGAAGTCTTACCAGGATAGTTTTTCATCTTCTAATCCACCTAAAGATTTTGCCATGGTGACTTGTTTAAGTTCAATTATATTCACAAAAATGTAGCAATTACCTTTGGATAACTTTTATGAAACATTTATTTTTCATTTCTGATAATGATACAGTGTGATTTCTTTAGTATTTATGGAGAGGTTGTCAGGGGTAGACTGTGACAGTCTGCGCCCACTGGGAAATTTCAGTTCGTGGCACCTCAAAGGGGCTGCCTCAGATATGCAAAAGAGTCCATTCTTTAGAAGACCCTTTCTGTTGCATGAATTTTTTGGTTAGAGGCTAAAGTTAAGTTTTCAATTATATACTTATGTGACTAGATCTTTTTAGCAGGCATATTACAAATCATTTTGATTCCATTACACTGATTTTGCTAACCCTGTTACGATAGAATGAAGTGAAATTATGAATTAGTTAAAGTACAACTGTGGTATCAAATGCTGAACATGATGTCAATTTAAATCTATGTTTTTCGATTCTCCGTATTTTTGCACTGGATGATAATAATCTTCAGCTGTGCTCAAAGATCCAATCTGTTCAGTTCTCAGCATGCTGATCTAAATCTAACTTATTGCACCTAAATGGAGTCATCATGCAACTGTTGGACAGAAAGAATGATTCAATTGTCAATGCACATTACACTTGCATGGCCGGGTGAGTAACAGCTCAGTTCAGTTTCATTTTAAAAATCCTCACAATAACTAGCGAGCATTTGGCCTATCTTGCCTGTTATACAGTGTTTCCCCACAGTGGTAAATGTCCTTGCCTGTAGGATTCCTCGTGGAAACATCATTTTCTGTCATTTGCATCCAGTTGTCCATCTCTGTTGGAGAGCAGGGTCATTATTTAGAAAGCAAAATGATGAATGCATGAACAGTTTTTTACCAGCTGTAGGGGGATTTTCACTATTGAAAATTGATATTTTAATTGCTAAGTAGAAAACACACTTTTCATTTGTCCTTAAAAACATCCAAAGCAGCAGCAAGCATCGCATTGAAACAATTGATATTACTATCAGGTGGGCAGTAAATACCTCCAATTATATGTTTTTTGTTTTTTCCAGCAATGTGAGAACAAAAAGGTATGTCCCAGAATACAGATTCATCATCAATTTCATTAGAGTTTAAAGTGAGATTCTTCCTTAATATAGACCGAAATAATGTTTGAACAAAAGTAGTCTCCACCTCCTATTTAAGTCAAGTCATGTCAATTTTATTTGTATAGCCCATTATCACAAAGTGACAGTTTAAACATATAAAAGAAGACATTAATCTGTTAAAATCTGCAAGTCCAACAACATATCTACTAGCATTTGAATTTGGTAATTATCAAGACCTTGAGGGAGACTAAAAGTATTGTTGTTAGACATTAAAAACAGGAATAAACATAGATCAAAAAAGGATTTAAACTTTTTTTCTTTCTGACTTCACTGGATGAAAGAACTGTTATGTGAAATGGTAAAATAGACAAAAAGTCTGTCTAGGCATCACAGTGCTGCAGCAGTCAGTACAGTTGCCGCACAGCAAGAAGGTTCTGGTTCGAATCTCATCCCAGGTCCTTTCCGTGTGAAGTTGGCATGCCTTCCCCCCGGCTTTATGGGTTTCATTCAGGTGCTCTGGTTTCCTCTCACTACCAAAAAATTGACATGCAGGGACTGCAGATGTCAGGTAGCTTGAAGTTATTGTCTGGTGCATTGCATTGAATGGTGGTGTCAATGTAAAAGGCTACACATGGTTCCCTTAAAAACTTGAACTTGTCTTTCATCCAAACCTGTTTTTCAACTTCCAAAGGCATACTTGGCTTCAAAATAACTTTCAGATAACAGATTCAGACCATGCAGATTATTCCGCTTTAATCTGATGTGCTCATCAAATAAGTCCTAGTGAGACTGGGACCATATGACAACTGCTAAAGGATAGGATGTGGCTTCACAACTGACTATAAGTCTCCCTCTCCATTTCTTTTCAGAGTTTTTTCGTTGGGTGTATGAGAAGTTTCGACTACCCGTAGCTCCAGTTTATGGTGGCTTCCCAGTAAAATTCCGTACATACTTGGGGGACCCCATCCTTTACGATGCCAACGTGGATGCTGCTGAGCTAGCAGAGAAAGTAAGTAAGATGTTATTGTTTCGTTGCTTGGAATTAGAATAATACTAGTAACAATGAGCAATAAGGATGAACAGAAATTGCTTGATTTTCTATAATTTAATAATCTTCATTGCTACATGTCTATTCCATGAATTATTTCAGTGCTTGAAAATGAGCTATTTTGGGCTAGTCTATGTAAAGCGCTATAACTTCATTGTTTCTGCAATATAGTAATGCTATGCAAATCTATACTCACGGGTAGGCCAATATTTTTCTTCTTAAGTTTTAAATGGTTAATTCACAATCAAATTTGACTCATCTTCACAGAAATGTTGAATTTTATGTAATTAGAGTATGACAGCTTATTACTTCTTGATAAACTTGGGTGACAGCAAGTTAAATATTTTTTGTAGTATTTTCAAGAACTTTTTTTTTCTTTGATAAGACTTTCTTCTGGAGATTTTCTTCATCTGAGTTGAGGTTCTAACCATTGGGAGTGTCGTATATTGCGCTAATTGTCAAGCCCATCAGGACTAGCTTGGGATTTGGGGCTGTACAAATAGACTTGACTTGACGTATGAAATCTGCTGATGCCATGCATTGGACTTTTATTTTCTAGATTTTTGAGAGCTTGTTAGTAAACAGTTTCAATAGACTGCAGTGTGGACTTACACGTCAGTGCCCAACTTGTTATACAGTAAGTCATATGTTTCATAACCATAGCATTATAGTATAATTTGGATGACTCAGTAGTTAATTCAAGTCAAGTCAATTTCATTTTTATCATC
The DNA here is from genome assembly GCA_900302585.1 of Regalecus glesne. NCBI lineage: Eukaryota > Metazoa > Chordata > Actinopteri > Lampriformes > Regalecidae > Regalecus > Regalecus glesne. The sequence goes on from OMLC01050404.1 coordinate 10,459, forward strand.
ATTATTACAAATTTGCCTCGTTGGGCTTTACACTAACAAAACGTCCTGTCCTTATACCCTATCGCCAGGTAAGTAACAACTCCTTCAAACACCCCTTTCACAGGGAGAAACATGATATGCAGAAACCTCAGGGAGAGTAAGAGGAGAGATCGCTCTCCCATTACAGACAGACTGTTAATGGATGTTGTGTATACAGAGCATAACACATTTTACAGGATATAGGATAACCGAATTACATGGAATTACAAGAGATACAATGATAGTAATGAGATGAGATATTACTTCATTAGCCCCAAGAGTGGAAATTTGCAGTGTTATGAGCAGCAAAGTAGAGAGCAGAACAGGGGAAGGAGAAAAAAAACTTGGCAGTTCAAGTTGCATTCATATCTTATTGCACACTGAAAAAATGAATACTGAATGGTATCAAGTCCAGTAATTAGTCTTGGTGTGTCTGTGGTCTACTGGGGGAGTAGTGCTGGTTATAGAGTCTGACAGCTGCAGGAAGGAAAGACCTGTGATGAAGCTCCTTCAAACACTTTGGATGCAGTAACCTGTCACTGAAGGAGCTCTCTAGTGCAGCAAAGGAGTCCTGCATGGGGTGAGATCCATTGTCCATCATGGATGACAGCTTGCCCATCAACCACTCATCCACATCACTGGATGTGAGCTGCCCAGTCTGCAGGAGCTGTACACCCAGCAGTGTCTCAGGAAGTCCCTGTGGGTCCTGAAGGATCCAGCACACCACACAACAGCCTGTTCTCCCTGCTGCCCTCCAGGAGGACATACAGGACTCTCAGAACACACACCAGCACACTGAGGAGCAGCTTCTCTCCTCAGGACACCACACTTCTTCATACACAACATACACACACACACACACACCAGAGCAGCCTCATCACCTCTGTAGTGTCTGACCACCTCCTGTGTGCTGTCTCTGACTGCTGACCACACATGATGCTCCATCACTGTTATTACCTGATCGACTGATTCTACTCTGACCTTTACCAATTTCATCCCTAATTCTATTATACCTGTTGCTTTATTTGCATGAAGTTTATTCAGAAACATTTTGTGACTCATCAGGGGACATCTTCAGTCTGAGCAGACTGCAGCATCTCCCCCTTAAGGCTGGGGATACTAACAATGACAAAACGTTTCTGAATAAACTTCTTGTCCAGTCAAACCCATTCATCTTCTTTGTGATGCTCAGCAACCCATTTTTCCCATTTTGTCATCGAGATTGCAGGGAGAGAGCTGGTCTGTATTTAGTCAGTATTGCAGGGTCTCCTGGTTTGGAAATTGGTGGTATGACTGCAGAGTTCCAAGAATTTAGGAATAGACTTTCATTAATGGAGCAGTTGATAATTCTGGTAATTGGAGCAATAAGTTTGATATAGCTCAGCGGTACAGGGTGAGAACTGATGGCAGATGTTACATGTTTGAACCCACCATAAGGCATGAGGAGTGGTATCTAACCTAAATCCAACCTAAAAAAATGACTTCACTCATTTTATATCCACCCTCACAGTGTGGCGACTAATTGTGACATGCTAAATGGGCCTCTCTCGGTTTATAATATCTTTATCTTTTATCTTTCTGACTAGCCAGAGGCAACGGATTCGAACCGACCGCAGGCTGTCAGGAAGGGCACCCGGCCTTAATCCCCCAGTCCATCTGAGTCCGTTTGCACCTCCACAATGTGGGGATTTATCATGACACGTAAAATGGACCTCTCATATCCTTCTGTAATGTCCCCCCACTTGAATTTCACTTGTGTGTTGTCGTGGCCGAGTGGTTAAGGCGATGGACTATAAATCCGTTGGGGTCTCCCCACGCAGGTTCGAATCCTGCCGACAACAATATAAAATGTATAAGAGTGGCATGGCTCATGAGGTGTATCAAATTATCTAGTAATCAGAAGATGTGGTTTGATTCCCAGCTCCTTCTAAAAGCATGTGTTCAAGTGTCTTTGGACAAGACACTGAAGCCTGAGTGCTTCAGCTGCCTAATCCCCTAATACAACAGGCTGGTTTAAATACAGAGGACACCATTTGTTTTAAGAACACAATGACTAAATAAAGTGACTTTCCTTTACTCAACTTTGTACAACCAGAGTGGCAATAAACATCTTGCATCCTGAATCACTGCCTTCACCTTCAACACACTCTGGACCTACTCTGATGACTCTGCAGTCGTCTCCTCATCACAGATGGGGATCACAGGGAGGACTGAGAGCTAAGTCCGGACTCTGTAGACTGGTGCCAGCCGAACCACTTCCAGATCAATGCTGGTAAAACCAAAGAAATGGTGGTGGATTTCCACAGGTGCACACACCCCTCTGACACCGGTGAACATCTAGGGGATGGACATGGTGACAAGAAGAACCTGGTCATCACCTCAACAATAAACTGGACTGGACTGACCACTCAACAGCACTATATAAGAAGGACCAGAACAGATTGTACCTGCTGAAGAGACAGGTCTTCTGGAGGTCAGAGGTCACTCCTCAAGACATGTTCCAACATGGTGGTGACACCAGCCATCTTCTATGGAGTGGTCTGCTGGGGCAGCAGCATCTCAGCTGCAGAGAGGAAGAGACTTGATAAACTGGTCTAGAGAGCTAGCTCTCTAGACCAGTTGATCAAGTCTCTTCCTCTCTGCAGCTGAGATGCTGCTGCCCCAGCAGACCACTCCATAGAAGATGACTGGTGCCACCACCATGTTGTAGAATGATGATGAAAAAATGAGATGATTTCATACCCATGTTGTATTAACGTGTTATTCTACAGCTGCCATCACATTTATTCAACCCCCACTATAAATCAGGTTTATTAGTCAAATATACTGTTTACAGAAACCAATTCAAACAAGAACATTTGAATAACTCAACACAACTAATATTACAGGTGGTCTCTCCAAATTGAACCAAAAATGCCTCTTTTGAATGACTACTGCAGTCTCTAAATGATTCCACCCCTCATGACAAACATCTGTAGTACTTGGTAGAGCACCTTTTACTGTTAGGACCTGCTGCTAACATGATGCATAGCCAGACACCAACTTCTGGTAGTGTCCATGAGGAATCTCATGGACAAAGGCCTCCAGCTCACTAATACTCTTGGGTTTGTTTGCTGCAACCACCTTTCTCAAACCCCACCAAGATTTCCAATGGGGTTCAAGTCAGGTGACTGTGATGGCCACTCTAGTATCTTCCAGGACTTCTTCTGAAACCAAGCCTTAGTGGACTTTGAGGTAACCTTAGGATCATTGTCCTGCTGGAAGGTCCAATGAGGCCCAACCGTCAGTTTCCTCACAGATGGCAGGACATTTTCTCCCAGGATCTCCTGATACTTGATTGAATCCATCTTGTCCTCCACATGCTGCAGGTTTCCAGTGTCAGAGGAAGTGAAGCAGCCCCAGAGCATCACTGAGACTCCACCATGCTTCACTGTAGGCAGGGGGTTCTCTTCAGCACATGCTTCATTCTTCTTCCTCCAGATGTACCGCTGATCCATAGGCCCAAGAAATTCTAATTTTGTTTCAAAGGCACGTGAAAAGTCGGCTCCAATTTGCTCTGAACTATATAAATAAGCCAAAGAGGTTTTGGGATTCTGTTTTGTGGAGGGATGAAAAAACAACAACTTTGTATGTACCAGTTTGTATATTTGACTCAGAAACCTGATTTGCAGTGGAGGTTGAATAATTTTGATTGCAGCTGTAAATAACCCCCCCCCCCTGAAAGGTTGCAATTCTGGGAATTTAGGATTAAATCACTGCTTTTTGCAGATGATGTGGTTTTGATGACATCATCAGTCTCTGACCTCCAACACTCACTGGATCGGTTCACAGCTGAGTGTGAAGCAGCTGGAATGAGGATCAGTACCTCTAAATCTGAGACCATGGTTCTAAGCAGGACACCAGAGGATTGTCCACTCTTGGGTCTTGTTCTCAAGTGAGGGGAGAATGGAGCATGAGTTGGACCAGAGAATTGGAGCTGCTGGAGCAGTATTGTCCTCCCTTTACCAAACCATTGTTACCAAGAGAGAGCTGAGCCAGAAGGCAAAGCTTTCCATCTACCGGTCAATGTTTGTTCCTACTCTCTCCTATGGCCATGAAAGCTGGGTCATGACTGAAAGAACAAGATCACGGATACAAGCAGCTGAGATGAGGTTTCTTAGGAGGGTGTCTGGTGTCTCCCTTAGAGACAGGGTGAGAAGCTCAGACATACGTGAGGGACTCGGAGTAGAGCCACTGGTCCTACAAATAGAAAGGAGCCAGTTGAGGTGGTTCGGGCATTTAGTAAGGATGCCACCTGATCG
>OMLC01050409.1:0-18579 GCA_900302585.1 Regalecus glesne
CCTAGAGAGGAGCCAGTGGAGGAGGTTCAGCATCTAGTCAGGAGGTCACCTGGTCTCCTCCCTAGTGAGGTGTTCCAGACACGTCCAGCTGGGAGGAGGCCACGGGGTAGACTGAGGACCAGGTGGAGGGATTATATCTCCACCCTGGGACCCCCTCAGGACCCCCAGTCAGAGCTGGTGGGTGTGGCCAGGAGGAGGAGGTCTGGGGTCCCTGATGGAGCTGAGACCTCCATGACCTGACTCTAGATAAGAGGCTGATGATGGATGATGGATGATGGATGGATGATGGATGATGGATGTGCTGCTCTGCTCTTTCCTCCATGCAGTAACTGGTTCACCACATGTTTCTATCACATGCAGAAGGAGTGTCTACATCACACAAAGGAAATGAACTGCAGTCTATAGAGTCCATACAGTCTAGTTGATTGGGTTTAGTTTCATGTCTGTGTGTGTAAGTTTACCACCTGGAGGACTGAGATGAATCTAGATGTTAGTGTGTGTCACAATAAAGTCCTCAGCCCCACGGTGGACGCTGAAGTCGGCACTGAGCAGAGGACATGAGGAGCTAGTGATTCATACTTGCTCACACTCATCCAGTATAGCACTGGTTCACAAAGACCCGCGTTCAAGTCTGAATCCCACAGAGCAGAGCTTTACAGAAGACCACGCCCAGCATCCAAGTCTCTCTCCTCCTCACAGCGGTCCCACGACCAGTGGGCATGACGTCACTTGGCTGCACCACGACATGTTGCAGTCAAGTTCAATTTCGTGTCCACATAAAGCTCCGCTGATAGGGCCGAGAAGGACGCGCTCCGGGCCAAAAAAAGCAGCAGAGCTGTCGCGTCACCCTGCCAACGACTTTCAACACTTTCAATTAAGAAGTCCACGGGGTCATTTAACAGCTTTTCAAAGCTCGCACAATAAGAATGTTTCCCACATGTCCATGAGCAGCATATCCACCACGTGACTCGGAGCAGCACAAGGCCGTCTTCCAGTAATCGGAGATTCGGTGGTTTGATCCCCGGCCCCCCGCAGAGTTCATGTGAAGGTGTCGTGGAGTGTGATGTTGAACCTCAAACTGCTCCATGAGCTCTGCGCTGCGGCTGCGCTCACTGCTCGTCTACTATCAGAGGGGTTGAATGGAGAGAACACATCCCAGCGTCCCCGGTCGCACGGCGATAAAACACCTTCACTAGAAATGGCTCTGAAACACCTGGACAGATGTTCTCTGCTCTGCTTCCCTTCACTGTGGGACCCCCCCCCATTGGTTCACATTGTCTGTCCCTCTCCTGGGGCTGATTTGAACTCATCTCATTCCATCTGAGTCTATCCAGCCCCACAGCATGGCCACTAGCTGTGACTGGCCCCTCAAACTGGGATACAACAACCAGGGCAGCATAGCCCGGGAGGCAGGGCGGACGTCCAGTGATTGGACGATTGTTGGTTCGATCCCCGGCCCCTGCAGGAAACGTGTCGAAATGTCCGTGAGCGAGACAAAGACTCCCCATCTGCTCCAGCCCTGCGATGGAATGGTGACCCATCCAGGGTCTTTCTCCATCTTTCGCCCAATGACCACGAGGATTAGCCCCCCCATGACCCCTCAGCCTGACTTCAGATGAGCAGTCGATGATGGATGGATGGGATGGAACAATTCTAGTGACTGACCTTCGTCTCAATCATTGTTGTACCAAGGAGGGAGAAATTTAGCCCAACCTGACCCGGACCCATTGGTCCAGATGGAGCTGAGCTCCACTTTGACGTGCTCGCCCAGTTGTCCACGTGTTGCTGTTACCAGAAAGACACAACATGAACTGGAATTTGCTCCGCTAGGACAGTGCAGACGCTGGTCAGTCCAGCGGTGTGGGACCGTCCCTCCCTCTCCTCATCTTCGAGGGGAAAAACACAGTTATGTCTGACCCGTGATTAAGATGCAGCCCTTTATTTACAGCAGTAATTAACTCTTTGACTCATGAACATCCGACAGCGGCGCCACATTGACCCTCCTGTGTGATGTGACCTCTTAGGGCTGATACTCCTGCCTGGGCCCTTGAGCAAGGCAGTAGGAAAGAGAACTGGAGTGGGTTCGCGGGTGCTGCAGCGGCTCCTGTACAATAGGATGGGTCGGATGCAGAGGACATGTTTCATTGTATTGTGTGGACAGTGACACATGAATAGTTTCTTCTTCTTTAAAGCCTTTTTCATTTGGCCCCAGCCTTCATTACGTGTTCCTGAAGCAATGTGTTGACACTGAGCATCCCCAGCCTGTTGTCAGATTCGTTCAGCTCTCCAAACTCTATATAAAGGCCCGAGTCTCCCGGCACATCACACCATGTCCCCGGTGTTGGTTACAGAATGTTGATCTGAAAAGTAGAAATCGGTTCTCAGATGCACTACTGTGCTTTGTGCGTAATGCCTTGGCCGAGTTTCATGGAGTACTTCCCCTCCCGCAGGCCGAGTCCAAGCCTGTGACTGCACACAAACGCATGCGGGGACTCTAACAGCTGCCTTCCAGTGCACTGTTTAAAATGGAAGTGGACAACTTTCTTTTCTGCCTCAGCTTATGGCGATGAGGTCACTGTTTACTGCACTTGAAGTGTATACAGAGTAAAGCAGCCTCGGCCTTTAGCTTGGCTCTCAATATGTAACAACAAGTACCATGTTTAGCTCTGCGCCATTGTGACACGGACTGATTTGAGGAATGCACCACTGGTGGGGCGGAAACAGGTTATGTGTGTGTGTGTGTGTGTGTGTGTGTGTGTGTGTGGCTGTGTGTGTCTGTGTGCGTGTGTACATAAAGACACACACATAGTAGCTTATACACACACTATTACAGCCAATAGTAGACTTTTTGAATATCATTAAAGTCAGCTTGGCCTGGTCTTCCATGCTGCCTGACAGTTAATTTCCAACTAGAAGATTTTAAGAGGAATCATTCTGCTTTATCCAACTTTTCTTTCTTCTCTAGATATCTGTCTTTGCTTAACCTACAGATATGGTGTCAACTGTCACGCTGCATCTTATTAGCACCATAAAAGTTATCTGCTTTCAGCGGTACTAGATGATGGAAGGCCATTCTGATGCAGTGTATTTTAGATTGTTTTAGCTGTTCTTTGACCTCTTTAATCAGCAATACGGAAATCTTCCATTTTGTCTCATTTCCCCCTCTCTTTCCCGCTCTGTTTGTACAACCTGTCATCCTGGCAACAGTAGCAGTTAGAGGAGATGCAGCTGTTGCTAGTTGGGGTGCCAAGGCAGTATTCACAAGTGCCCTTAGCAAGATAGCTGTGACAGCCAGCTGTGTCCTTGTCTAGCCCGAGTGTCTGTATGTCTTGCTGTCTGTCTGGAGACGAAAGGAGCTGTGATGTGTTGGCAGATGACTGACAGGCTTAATTCCTGTGAATCTTTTGCTTTTTGAAATGTAACTATGAATTGTAAATGCTATTTATTTTCCAGCGGGTGACATATTGACAGAGATGTTCACAAGTCTTTTTTTGTAAGTCCAAGTCAAGTCTCAAGTCTTTGGTCACGAGTCCAAGTCAAGTCTCAAGTCTTTGAGTGGTGAGACTTCCTCAAGTCTCAAGTATTTTGTCATGAGTCCAAGTCAAGTCTCAGGTCTCTAAAAAAGTAATTTTCTCTTCCTGTTGTAATGCGCGTTCTATCATCTGCTGCTATCCGGTCTGCTAAGAATACTGCACAGCAATATCCAAGAAATTCAAAGTATTTACTGTATTATTATCGCTCCTTTATCTATTACCATACAGTATCAGTACTGATTAGTTGTTTGTTACATGATCACTTTAAACAGGCTATTGCAACGCAAAATGAAGAAAACACACAATGAACGCTTTCCTTCGACGGAATCTGTATTATTCCAACATGCAAGCAACTTGTACGTACCATACTTTAAACATTGTACATGCTACTTCTGTGCCATTTGCAATGACAAATTTGTTCACAAAAGAGCCAAACTATTGCTACCACATTGTCTAAAATACACTGTAAGTTTACATCCTGGTGAAAAGAAAACATGACCAGGTTTGTTCCAAAAGAGATATCTACCATTTGTGAAAACTGGCACCTTTCTTTGTATGACAAAAATGATTACTGGCATAAAAGTAAAACTGTTAATGGAATACCACTGGAGTTATTGGCTATCCTGACTCCTTTAATAAACAAAATAGTAACCTTTTTGGGGAAACATTCACCTGTGTTGATGCATGCTAAATAATCCAGGTATGGAAATCACAAAAAGATGTGAATCAAGTCACCTGGTGAGTGATGAAAGGTTTCCAAATAAACTTCTGATCCAGTTGAACTGATCCACCTATTTTTTTTAATTACCTGTGTTGTTTTGCCTAGAACAAAATATTTACCAATAATAAACCTGCAGTAAGATCAGAATGGTTTACCTGATTCTTCTCTTAATACACTGGGTATTGCCCACAAAACATTAACGAACTTGTAGGTGCCCTCTAGAGGCCTTCTATAAAAAAGTATTATGCAACAGAATGGTTACAATTCAAAAAGATCAAGCTGGACAGTGTCCTTGCACTAAGCCTGGGTCGGTGAGGGTGCATTAGAAGGCCTCCGTGACGGAATACCCACTCCACTAGTGCACTGGTGGCAGGAACAGCGAGCACTCCTATAGCCACAAAATAGAACCTTAGGAAGCCTTATTTATGCCGTTTCTAGAAACCTTGGCAGTCCACTTCTTCTTCATCAGAAGACACCTGGATGTAGCAAATGAGCTCAGCGTTGACAGATGATACATGGTCATCCTTCTTGTTGCTTTTCTTCCTGTTGCCAGTGAAAAGGCGTGGCGTTTTAGCAAGTGGCTCCTCCTCATCATTCTCTCCACTACTGCTCACAGCAAGTATGGTAACTTTCTGAGCTTCACCCAAGACAAGGTCTGGAAAAGTTGCACAAAAATCATGGTTTGTCACATATTATGACATTGCACTACTCAGTGGTGATGGTTAAATTAATGAACAATAAATAAGTCTAAATTAGATTTTACTGATGTTATTGAAAGCGAGAAAAGATTTATGTGCCTGACAAGTTGGGAGGAGGAGGAAATGTATACAATTTATTGAATTAAGTATTAATTTGGTGCCTGAAAACTTCAAGCCCTGCATAGTGTGATTATAATGCGTTTTTGGAAATGGTGTGCATTCACCCACCCATTGTCATATCCTTCACCTCAATCTTGACTTCACCTGGTGCGAGGATATCTTGCTCTAGCCAGAAGAAGCAGAATGATGGGTCTAGTAGTGCAGACATCATGTAGAACATATCTCCAAATTGAAAAACTCCTGCAGGTTGAGCTGAGTCATCCATTCTGACCTTTGCAAAGAGCCCCCGGAAACGATGTTGCAGTGACTTCTGGAGAGCTTTCACAAAACCGGCCTGATACAGAGTTGTGTTCAGCATCCTGTTGAGGTGGCTGTTGAGTGAGAGAACACAAGGCAGAACCGCACTTAGAGTCACCATTTTCTCCCCTTGTGTGAGATCTGTTGCTTGAAGAAATGGGGCTAAAATGTCCACAACCTCCTTCAACTGACTGCATTCTCTTGCTGATAAGAACAGGCCTTTATGTCCTTGGGCTTTGAAGATCCAGGTCAGTGACTGCCTCCACAAGGCGGAGAGTTGAATTCCATCGGGTTGATACAGCAGAGGGGATGCTGGGATTGGCTCCATACTCTGCCTCAAATACGTCTTTCGGCCCACAAGTGCAATTAAGTAGTCTCCTCCAGTCCATCTTGCACAACAGGCTGTAATGAATGTGCAAAACACTGTAGTCGCTTTTGGCGGCAGTTGCTCTGGATAGATTCCCCATCGTCCTGGAAATCCTCACTTATACCCTCCCATAAGTTGCTGTTTTCCAGGTCATCTTCACCACCTTCACTTTCCGTTGTTGCAGAGGGGAAGCAAACTGTGAAGGCTTTCCTCATATTTGATGCATTGTCACAGATAAATGTAATCTAATTTGTGTTTTATATTGAAGTTGTCACATATTTCCTCAATTTTCTCAGTTAATTTTTTTCTCCAGTGTGTGACCCTGTGAATCATTCACAACTTAAAAGAACTGTCTGCAGGCTTGAAGGCTATCAACATTAGCCAGTAGATGGTGGCAGCTAAACCTAACGTAACATTAACGTTACAATTTTTGGGTCACGTCAACACCACTCAATGCAAACAAGTGTGACAAACAAAATCACTCACTCATCTTTTCAAATATTCAGTTGCAAAACTAGTAGGAAACGAAGTTAACGTTACATATCTGATACTGAGCTAAACATGTTTGCTAACTTAACCGTCCATGTGCGATAACGTGTCTTGACGTACCGATCCGGGTGAGTTTTAAGGTGCCTGATACAATTTGACGTTGTTGAACCAGCGTCCTTAATGTTGATACCGCAGACTTTACAATCTACGTTTCTCTTGTTGGTGTCACTCCCGTCCTGTTGAAAGTTTTTGTAACCAAACGTGATTACAAAAGGTGCAGCTGCAGGTGTGCCTGTCGCCATGATAACTGCCGTCATCTGACTGCCAGTGCGTCAGATGACGGGGTTGGAGGGGTTGACGTTAAGCTCATCAGACGTTTTAAAGTTTCCTCAATTAATACGCTAAAAAAAAACAATGATTTTTCACGAGTCCGAGACGGTCTGAAGTCTTTTCAGCACGACTCAAGTATGAAGTCTCTTGTGTGCACGATTTAAGTCATACTCGAGTCCGAGTCGCGAACTCGAGTCCCCATGCTATTGACAACCCTGGCTTGAGTAGGAATGGTTACTTGTGGGGTTGGGGCTGAGGGGCTGGGGTCTATTAATCCAAAATTGCTATATTTAGCCTAAACAGTGTGAGTATTGCAGCGCTTCCTCTTGATCACAATTTCAAAGCAAATAAGCAGATGCTGTTATGAGGCTGGATATCACGATTTTGACATTCCTGAATTGTTTGAATCCTCATGTTACAACCTTTTGCAAGATATGCGGTCTCAAAGTAATATAATCTCTTTCACCTTTTATTGTTGCAGTTCTAGTTTTGTAGTTTGGCTGTAGTGTTTTATATTATTCTGTAGATAAGAAGGGATGGTGCCTAAAAATACTGTAATATTTTACTACAATTAGACCATAATTTAAAAAAATCACAGTATATATTGAAAGTACTGTCTTGCAGTGAACAATCTGGTAATATTGAATCAGGTGGCACCTACCAATTCCCAGCTACTCGTTAAGTAACTGGTTTTTGATTTTTATACAATGGATACAAACGGGTTCCCAATATGTTAGTCATTTGGACTACTGTTGTTGTTGTTGTTGTTTTTTAAGGGGTTGTCAAGTTTATGCATTATAATAATATATTATCTGAAAAGAATCACTGTCATTTTAGAGAGAGGCATATGTTGTTATCCCCTGGAGTATTTATTTGGATTTGTGTGCGGGCATGTAATAAACAGCTCCTCTTCACATCCTCCTTGTATTCATGTTGGTTGCTCATTATCATCAGTCAAAATGGGTCAGAGTGGAGCAGAATATGTGAACCAATCATGTCACTGTTCCCAGGGCAAGCCACTCAATCTAGGTTTCTCAATTTATCATGGATTCACAATGTGGGACTGTTTATTGTGGTGGGTGTATGTTTCTGTCTTCTGATCTTGTGATAGGACTTGGGTCTGTATACTCTCTATCGTCAGTTCTCACATTTCAAATACAGTATGGTTTGTGAACATAACTGATATTATTTATATGTTCATGTTGATTTAAACTCCAATTTACAGAGAAAATTACAAGCAGTTTTCGATGTTTTCAAATTTTGATATGTATTTAAAGTTTTATATAGTTTTGACATTTTTCACTGAAATGTGAAGAAAAAACACGAGTTAATCTGAGGAATACACATTCTTTTTTACTATGCCATTCTGAACCCTGTGATCATTACTGATGCTCCAAAGTATTCAGCACAGTTGGAATAAAACTTTCAGCCTTACATGAGAAGGACAAAGTCAGAATTCCTATTGAAATGAAATGCTAATATATTGAGAAATAACAAAGCACAATATTATTGCATTGCCAGAGGACCTGCTTTGACCTGGTTACAGTTTTAGTGAAATACGGCCTTTTCTCATTCATGATTATGACTGATTTAAACAAGATTAAAACTGTAACAACAGATTTGAATTTCATCATTATGTTGACTCAACCAAAACAGCTTTAAGAAATGAGAACTATCAGTGCAATAGTTTTGACATAATGGGCCATTATCACTGAAACCAACATTGAAATTCTTTCACACTCGAAAGGCAAGGTTCGCGAGGGGATTCCAACAAGCCTGGTACGAATGTAATAAATGATTATGTGGCTGCCTAGCCACATACTAGCCGCCTCTTTTGCTACTCCTGTATGTTGTTTTCAACGGCTGATTATAATGTGTAGACTCAGGCATGCTGTGGAGACCTTAATAACCCGACAAACATGCTCAGTATACACGAGAAGACTGCAGTACACATAAGAGCCAAGTAGCATTGAAAACATTTGGCACCAGCCATATCAATTTAGCTCTCAATGAGCAAAGGAGATTATAAACTGAACTTCACCGAAAGATCAGGGAGAATAGAGATATTCTAAACAAACTGATTGATCCCACCTGCTACCTACATTATATCGCGACTGTCAACTTAATTTTTTGTTTTGTTAATTTGATCATAAAGTTTGCCACTGTAACTCTCATACATTTACATGAAGGGCATTTCCTTGACGCTGCACTCACCCATAGCATTTGTGTTTGGTAAAATGTGTAATTAAGGGTATTCAAATATTTTATACTTACCCGAATCTCAAACCTCATGGCACGTGCCTTCCATCTACTGTGTACAGGTAGTGTAGGCATGAGAAAAATGTTAAATTTTATTTGCAGTAATAGCACAAAATTTGAAAAGGGCTTATCCTAAACTGAGTAGGCATTCTGTGTCCTAATTAGTGGGTTTATTATTTGTCCATTTGAAGGGTGGCCCAGTGGCACTAGGGTTAGCTATGTTGCCTCACAGCAAGAAGGTCCTGGGTTCAAATCATGTCCCGGGTACTTTCTGTGGGGAGTTTGCATGTTCTCCCTATGTCTGCGTGGGTTTCTTCTGGGTGAGCTAGTGTCCTACCACAATCAAAAGTACATGCATGTTAGGGTTGATACTCCTGTCTGTGCCCCTGATCAAAACAGTAGGAAAAATACCTAGAGTTGATCCCTGGGTGCTGTAGTGGCCCACTGCTCCCATAAAACAGGGTGGGTTGAATGCAGAAAACAAGTTTCATTTTATGTATGTACAATGAAGGGGTGGCATGGCTTAGTACGTAGAGCGGTCGTCTGGCAATTGGAAGGCTTCAGGTTCCGGCAGAGAAGCTTGTTGAAGTGTCCTTGAGCAAGACACCGTTCCCCTAATTGCTCTGCCCTGTGATAGACTGGCAACCCTTCAAGGGTGTACCCCCGCTTTTCACCCAATGAGAACTGAGATAGGCTCCAGTTCCCCCGCGACCCGGTTACGGATATGCTGCTGATAATGGATGGATGGTATGTAAATGAAAAATAGATAAAGCTTCTTGTGATAGTAAACTGAATAAGGCATAGCTTAGTGGGTAGAGCAGTCATCTGGCAACCGGGAGGTTTTAGGTTCGATCCCTGTTCCTGCATACAGTATGTCGAGGTGTCCTTCAGCAAGACTCTTAACCCCGAACTGCTCCCCGAGTGCCATATGTTGGCAGCTCACTACTCCTATACAATAGGTTGGTTCAAAAAAGCAGAGTAATCCAAATTTCCCCTTGCGGGACTGATAAGGGAATCCTTTATTTTTTATTATATATATAAGCTGATTGCATCTTACATTCAGGCCCATTCAGGTACAGTGTCTTACTCAAGGACACCTCAACACACTTCTCTGCAGGTGCGGGAATGACCCCTCTACCCACCGAGCCATGCCGCCCCTATTAAATGATACCACCTAATGTAAATGAACCCAAACTATCCCTTTAACAGTCAGAATTGTGAATCAATTCATCTGGATGTATCATCGTCCAGATGACCTGATCCAATTATTTTGACCTTTGACTACTTGGATTATTGAGTTTGAAAAGACGTTCTTAAAGGCTTTCTTTTAGCTTTATGATGGAGTGAAGGGAAATGCTTTCTTGCTGTTAAATGCACTGGAAAGCTGCAGATAGTTGTGCTGACTATAGTAGATAACCCTCCCAGATATCACCTTAAGGTGATATCTGGGAGGGTTATCTACTTCTCATTTTGAAAAATTCCTCTTAATGTTCATGACATATATGACGTTCATGATGTATTTTTACACAGTGTGGCTTCCACACAAGTTGCACCTTTTTATAAAACAAACTTTTTTGCCTGAGCAAATACTCTCACTACTGTAACTTTTTTGGGGGAAGCAATTATTTAGTGAGATAGTAGCCTAACTGTTGCTTTTTGGTATGCTGCTGTGACTATTGTTTTGGAGAGCTGGCTATGACAACCTGGCTATAATAGCATGGCTTGCCTCAATATGTACGAAGATTTAATAGAAAAACATAGCAAAATAGAGCATTTGATGGTCTGAAGTGTTGTTTTAAAATATGAGTGGTTTCATAGTCATTCCAAAGGGGACAGTGGCTGGATCACAGTGAAAGGATAAACACGATCATCATAGGCCTAGCTGAATTATTAAGCAAACCAAGAGAAACCGAGGAGACTAATGGAATGTATGGCTTCCTTTTCTCTCACCTCACACTGATTTTTCTAATACCCAGTTTCATCTTTGCCTGTGCCATCCTCATCAGTATTCATCTGCACCGTGAAATTGCATACATTAGATGGAATTTCATTAAGGTTGATTGAATTATATGTTTTCATAATAGAAGTAGGGCAGCATGGCTCAGTGGGTAGAGCGGTTGTCTGGCAATTGGAAGGTTGCAGGTGCGAGCCACGCACCTAGAGTAAATAGTGTCGAAGTGTCCTTGACCAAGACCCTGTTCCCCTAATCACTCTGCCCTGTGATGGACTGGCAACGCTTCAAGGGTGTACCCTGCCTTTCACCCAATAGGATTGAGATTGGCTTCAGTTCCCCTGCAATCCAATTTTGGAAAAGAGGTTGACAATGGATGGATGGATAATGGAAGTATTGGAAGTAATCTGGTGTTTGATGGTTCTGTTGTGTGTTTTTTTATTTCAAGATAATAGTGAACCATACCAAAACTCTGAACAGAATTGTCATCCCTCTCTCCTTCACCTTTCAATTTTTTTCACAGAGAAGTGGCTTGTAAAATCCAGAAACTGATGATGCTGAAAATATCCTGCTCACATCCCTTTAATTCTCAGTATAATCCTCCATCAGAATTGCTTTCTGTTTGTTTCATGTGAGCTTTTTGACACCATGTGAAAACTGAGGCGAGGGACTTCCTCCTCTCCCTCTTGCAAGATAAAAAGACAGAATATCATCTCACGTGTCGTCAGAGTCCTTCAAGAAATCTCGATCAAGCTGCAGTGAAGGAACTGCTCTCCAGCAATGTCTTAAAAACGTTCAGTCCTGTTCTCAAATGTGAATGAAATGTGGCACTGTTGTGGTGCTTACAATCCTTTAGTGCCACGAGCATCCATGTTTTGAGTTGAAGTACACAGTCTAAATTGATTTTCAAGTTAAAAAAAATCCAAACAATTTCTATATATAGATGTTAAATCTCATTAAAAAATGTTTATAGATGTTGACTGTTTTTTCATTAATTTTCCATTTGGCAGATACTTTTTTCCCAAAGCAACTTACAACATGCATTTAGTATATAATAAATACAAATACACAATCAAAAAATAGGCAGATAAAAGACAGATAAAATAACCACCATTCAACAGAAATTCTAGGTACAAGTAAGCAAGGAAATAAATAGGAGTTAAGAGGAGTCTGGGTCGTGTTTAACAAAGGGTTGGGTCTTCAGTCTACGGCAAAAGTTTCAAGTGTTTCAAATGGGCTATGTGATCATGTGGTATGTCTTCCCAGGGAGAGGATTTAAAAAAAAAAGTATTATTCATGACCGCTGGTCCTGCAGTGCTCTCTGTAGCACTGCTGTAATGTAAACACAACAGAGAGAATCCTGCTGCCTTCTGGTGCTCTGGCAGCACTTTCTACTGGCCTGTCATAGCGTGTCCAAACTCAGTTGTTTAATTGGAGTGAACTGTCTAACTAGGCCCTTCTACCTCCCCAGTGAGCTTTCAGCATGTATTTATTTAGTTGGGTAGGAGGCTGTCTATTTTAATGAGTCTGCTCTAACTCAAAATGTATGATGGCACCTCCCTGCAAAGAAATCAAGCAAATTCATATGAATGGTAAAAAATAAATGGATCAACTCCGACAACTGAGAAAAATCTGTATCATACCCTTACTTTATTATGATCCTACCGGTAGCAATATTGCCACATGAGCAGATGTGTGAGAGAAAACTCTCATATGACTTTTAGAGTTTCAAGGTTTGTACACCCCCCCTATTATCTAGTGCTTAGATTCAGGTTTTACTTCATCAAAGGAAGAAAAGTTATAACAAATCAAGATGGATAGTGGGGTCTGATTGGGACAGGCATCATAGTCATGATAGTGCAAGGGTTTATGTGGGTCTTCTGAAAAGATATAATCACCTTTTAAACTGTAGCGGGTAGGCCTACATATTCTCAATCGTACTATCAAAACAATATGTATTCTAACTCTTGGATTTGATGAGTGTTAGACATCCCCGCAGTAAGGTGCAGGGCTACAGGTGGTTGACTCTGCTAGGGATAGTATTTAGGTATTGATAATATGACATTAATAAACTTTTGTTGAACAATATGTATTGCATACAAGCCCAGTAACCATTAGTGGCAAGATGATGACATCTCTTGCACTGCCCCTTCAGCTGATCCCTACTGTATACTACAGTGAGTGTCGGTGATGATCATTTCAACAGTGGGGTGTTGGAGGAGGTTTAATGTGTGGTGTTCAGCTGAACTGTGGACAAGAATATTGAGACACACTGGCGAGGAAGTAACTTTATTGTATAATCAGGGTTGCTCTAGACTTTTCACACCATCATAGACTGCTCAGTCTCTTCATTAGTCTCTCTCCTCTGCACTGCTGCTCCTACTCTGTCTCTTTATCTTTCTATCTTGCTCTCTCTCTGCCTCTCTCATCCACTAGATCGTCTTATTTTCTGTCTGTTTCTGTCCGTCTCCATTTTTCTCTCCTCTGAATTTATCTGTCCATCTTTTTGACTGTGTCCCTTTTTTGTCATGTTATATATCTTTGCCTCTATCCCTTTCTGTCCCATTGTGTCTTTATCTATCTCACTGACACTCTCACTATCTGGTATTCTGTCTCTCTCTGTCTTGCTATTTTACACTTTTCTCTGTCTACTCAATGGGATGATAGTGGGATGCACATCTCTCGCGCTCTCTCTCTTTGTGTGTGTGTGTGTGTGAGAGAGAGAGAGACAGAGAGAGAGCGAGAGAGAGAAAGAGAGAGAGCACCTACCAGTGCGCCTTTGTGTGTTCACTGTGCTGACCTGAATGTTTGTCCTCTGACACAGCAAACTTGGCTATATTCCACACAATATTGTTTTGTTTTTCATTTACTGGGCACAAATAATTTGCTATCATGCATGGAGCAAATTAGACATGACATGCTATTTGTTAATAAAATATAGCTCATATAATACAATGGAATAAACCACATCATCTCATTTTATTAGTACAGATGAATCTTACTGAATTGCTTTCCATTTGGGTGACTGCCCAATTTGTTTGCACTTAGTTGTAGAATAGAAACTTTTGTGAATCTGATTATATTTGAAAATCATAAACACTGACAATTGAAAAAGTTTTTAGCTTCTCTTCACTTATTACCCTTTTAGAGAAATAGGGATAACCAGATGGAAAGCGAAAGAGAAGGAGAAATGCGGCTCTATTGTAAAGAAGGTGCATGTCAGAGGCACCTCCAGCTTGCTAGAGAGCTGGAGGACAGATAATGATTGGATCCTTATTAAAAAGTAGTTTGCAGGAGGGAGACCCCATTGAATCAATGTGTAGGAAAAGTATGTAGCACATATATTTTCACAACTATATGTTATATACACTGCAATGACTTTACAAGTCATTTTGTGAGATAACTTTATGTCTACATCTAATAAGTCCAAACCAGCAGTAATCAAACAAAGCAGAGTGGTCAATCAGAGATTAAATGGATCTCAACACTAGTTTTGACTCTGAAGAGGCTGCAAACATTTATTCATATGCACATAAGGGACCACAACTTTATAATTATGACCACTAAATGTGTCCAAGCAACCAGGGACAATCCAGGGCTTGAAGGGGTGATGCTCAGAGGTGAAATATTGTGGTCTGATGAGATCCAGATTTATACATGTATGCATCTACAGGTGTTAGCTAACAGTATCTAACCCTCCCAGAAATTTGAATCACACGTTTTGGTGGGAGAAATGTTTCATCATTGAATCTAAGGGGTTTTGCCAATTTCAGCGGACTGACTGGAAGCCATGTTTCATGATACACGGCCGGAATTCCTAAGGCATTTTGGGAATTTTCTGCTACTTCTCTATTTGGAGGCTGCGTCTGAAAATGCTAAGTTGAATTAAGACCAGGACCAGCACAATTCCATAACGTCGGAGACTGGCAATCAGTTTCACATGCAGATTGCTGTGCCATGAAACTGATTGCTGGTTTCAGTCATTATGCAACTGTATAACATTGTAAGGTCTGTCACTTAAGTCCATCTGGTGCATGACAAGATTCTCTGTTGCTGCCTTTGGCATCACTACTCTGACACTCGTCATGTCAGCAATCAGGGAGAATGTCTCCTCATAGTCGCTTCCTGATTTTTGACTGTAGCCCTTCACTACAAAGCTCGCCTTGTATTTCTCTGACCTGTCTATGTCACTCTTGAGAGCAGAGACCCACTTACCCTGCACTATCTTTTTACCCGGTGGCAACTAGGTGAGGCTAAATGTCTTGTTCTCCAGTGATCGCATCTCCTCGTCTATTGCATTTCTTCATTGCTTTGACTTGGGTGACACTATGTCATCCTGATAGGTTTGAGGAATATCCCATACAGCCCTGCAACAAGAGTCCACGCATGTTGTTAGTTTATCAACAGTGTCCTCAAACTCGGTCTCAAATCCCTTCAGGTGACCAGGTGGTCGCCTGGCTCTTGGTGGGTTCCTTCTGTTGACAGTCTCGATCGCTTTACCCAGCTGTGTACGTTCAGTATGTTCAAATAAAGCCTTGGGAACAGCACCCTGAATGCCCTGATTCTGTACATTCACACATTCATCATTAACATTTTCACCTTTGTTGACACTGGGATGTACCTCTCTATCACATTATTTTTGTGATTCAGGCGTTTGTGTTT
Source organism: Regalecus glesne (assembly GCA_900302585.1). Lineage (NCBI taxonomy): Eukaryota > Metazoa > Chordata > Actinopteri > Lampriformes > Regalecidae > Regalecus > Regalecus glesne. Next base: position 15,428 of record OMLC01050409.1, read on the forward strand.
CTTTTTCTATGGCTGTCTCGGTTGTGAATTTCACCAACCTGTGCTTCTGAATTCTCTCTGTTTCTGGATAATACACCAAGTAAGCTGGGCTGTTTTGATCATATCCTACGAACACACCCTGCTCACACTCTGAGTATAGCTTGCCTTTTTCTTGCTTGTAAGCATAACACACTGATCCAAATGTCTGTAGTTTGGATACATTAGGCAACCTGCCATTTAACAGTTCATATGGCATTTTCTTTGTGTGTCTGCTGTAGCACATGTTTCTCATTTAAGCTGCTGTTTGGATAGCATAGTTCCACAGCTTGTCTGGTAGTTTAATATCTATCAAAAACACCTGCCCATATCATACAGTGTTTGCCACCCTCTCCCTGCTGTTCCATTTTGGTGTGGCAAATATGGTGCAGACGTCTCGTGTTTTATCTTATTCTTCCGTAATAGTACCTGGAAGTCACGACATGTAAACTCAGTTCCATTGTCTGAACGGATACACTTTACATCGTCTGGCAATCGGAAAGTTGCATATTCAAGCCCCGCACCTGTAAAGAAGTGTGTCAAAGTGCCTTGAGCAAGAGACTGTTCCCCTAATAATTGCTCTGCCCTTTGATGGACTGGAGACCCTTGAAGGTGGTATCCCGGCCTTTCGTTCAATGAGAACGGAGATAGGCTCCAGTTCCCTCGTGATCCGACTGCAGATAATGCTGAAGTACATCATATCACCGGAAAGATAATCCACCTGTCAGCGTGTTTTGTAAGACTGAAATTCTTACTCTTAACCAGTAAAAAATGCACCAAAACTTTTGTTTTCCTTTTAGGAAAATGAGTCCAGATTTTGCCTGACAGGCTGGAGTTTGTGACATCTGCACAAACACAATAATTTTCCTTGATGATAAAAAGTGAAAGGCAACATGAAAATACTGAAAAAAATACTTACTCCCTATCCCCAACTACTGCATATTGAACTAAGACAGTGCCAAAATAAGAAAAAGGAGAAGCTTCATTTATTTGTCATTGTGCACAAATACAATGAAATTCATTATCTGTATTTAACTCATTCTATTATATAGGAGCAGTATGACATTTACCTGTTCTCCCATCTATAGAGTTAGTGGTTATGTCAGGAAGGGTATACACTTTAGCTCTTCTCTCAGATTATATCCACCTTCTCTTTTCCTGAATATTCCTTGTGTAATTTTTGGCAACAGGTTATTTCTGGGTTTGTACATGATTTGTGATATTTTAAATTTGAACCGATCCATAAGTTTTAATGTGTTTGATTTGACCACTCCAAGAAATGTATTCTCATAAACTCTTTCTATGTGTGTGTTGTTTATCATCAGATTTACCTGCACATTTGTGTTATCCTTTCCATGCATCCATCCATCCATCCATCGTCAACCGATTATCCGGTGTCGGGTCGTGGAGGTAGCAGATTTCAGCCGGGACCTCCAAGCTTTCCTTTCCCTTGCAACATCCACTAGCTCTGATTGGGGGATCTCAAGGCGTTCACAGGACAGTGTGGAGATATAATCGCTCCATCTGGTCCTCGGCCTACCCCGTGGCGTTCTCCCAGCTGGACGTGCCTGAAAAACCTCCTTTGGGAGGCGATCATGTGGCATCCTAACTAGATGCCCGAACCACCTCAACTGGCTCCTTTCTATTTGTAGGACCAGTGGCTCTACTCCGAGTCCCTCACGTATGTCTGAGCTTCTCACCCTATCTCTAAGGGTGACACCAGACATGCTCCTAAGAAACCTCATCTCAGCTGCTTGTATCTTGTTCTTTCAGTCATGACCCACTTTCATGGCCATAGGAGAGAGTGAGCACAAACATTGACCTGTAGATTGAAAGCTTTGCCTTCTGCTCAGCTCTCTCTTGGTAATGATGGTTTGGTAAAGGGAGCGCAATACTGCTCCAGCAGCTCCAATTCTCTGGTCCAACTCATGCTCCATTCTCCCCTCACTTGAGAACAAGACCCCGAGATACTTGAACTCCCTCACTTGGGGTAAGGACTCATTCCCTACTCGGATTGGACAATCCTCTGGTGTCCTGCTTAGAACCATGGTCTCAGATTTAGAGGTACTAATCCTCATTCCAGCTGCTTCACACTCAGCTGTGAACAGATCCAGTGAGTGTTGGAGGTCAGAGACCGATGATGTCATCAAAACCACATCATCTGCAAAAAGCAGTGATTTTTGCAGATGAGGGTGTGTCATGAGATGCATAATTCGTCAGGAAATAGATATGAGCTGTCACGTGACTCCTCCTATGTAGGGATCGACCAGAGGCCCTGAGTCTCGTCTTCCATATGCCTGTCTCTGAAGAGAGCAATACTTGTTGACTCTTGTCAGAGATGGTTCTCCCTGTCCTCTTCTATCGAAGGAGTGTGTCTGTATAGGTTGATTTTCTTTTAAACATTGTGGAGCTAACACGTGTGAGACTTTTGAGTTTTGCTGAACCATAAGACACTGAACTCCTCTCTCTTCAGGGACAGACTGCTGCTTTTGACTTGTGTGTTGAGGTTGTTTGTCTTCATTATGTTATATTCAGAATATTTTAATCCCCAACCTGCCAAGGTTTTGTGCGCTCTCTCATGATTCTTGAGTGTCTGTAGGCAATATCCACATCTACAGACACACACATACACACACAAAAAACGGATCTTTTTTAGAAAGCAGGAGGTTATAGGGGGGGCATAGCTCAGTGGGTAGAGCGGTTGTCTGGCAATCAGAAGGTCGCAGGTTTGATCCCCTGTCCTGCATACAGCATGTTGAGGTGTCCTTAAGCAGCAAATTTTTTGTACGTCGCTTTGGATAAAAGCGTCTGCTAAATGAATGTATTGTATTGTATTGTAAGACGGTGAACCCCTAACTGCTCCCTGAGCACCATATGTTGGCAGCTCACTGCTCCTATACAATAGGTTGGGTCAAAAATGCAGAGAAATCCACATTTCCCCTTGTGGGACTGATAAGGGAATCAACAGGCTTCCCTGTTGACCTATCCATTCACACCCAGTTAGATATTGCATGTGAGTGAGTGCGTCATCTTGCATGTGATTTCCTGGAAGCTAATCTTCCTGTAAACTCCCACGGACCCCTGCTGCTGACACCAAAGTGACCATTCACCTGGCCAGGGCTCTTACATGTGTACAC
>OMLC01050413.1:0-14393 GCA_900302585.1 Regalecus glesne
GCTCTATTCTATATCAATTTTTCAACTGGTCTCCAAATATATTCGCTGATGCGACAATGGATTTCATTCTCGAGCACTTATCATACAAAACAGCATACCATCCCCACATGTCACTGCACAACAGACTCCCCCACATGCACAAAAACGCCATTCTAACTCACATTCGCCCACAATGACAAATCAATTTACCCTTTTTTGCAGGGTCACCATCTCATCCAATTTAGTACACACCCTGTAATATCCAAAATCTGACAATGTCCAACTTTGTCCTTCCCGAAGTGGGACATCAAGAGCGACGAGATCAAAATAGATGCCGCATCCAGACCGTGTCCTAAACTATACAACCAGAGCAAAGACTTAAGGTTCCAATTATCCTTACTGAGAGTGTCCTGGGGGTAGGAACTCTGTAACTTGATCCACACCCACGCGGAGAAGCTGCACAGTGTTTTGCCAGAGGGCAACCCCTGACTGGCCGTGAGCAGAGAGAATCTCAGAGGGAAGGGAAGGGAGCAATGCAGCAGCCCTGGCACACTCTCACACACACACTTTACATCTGAGACTACAGCTGCTTCCCAGCATGCAAGCTTATATGCTCTGTCAGGGATGATGGAGCACTTTCAGGAAGCGTAAGACAACATAATTGGCCAAATAAATTTCTCCATCCTCTTAACTGAAACTCGATGTTCATTTCCTCTCGGTCATGCTCTGGACCAGGACTAAAACAAGCTGCTGTGTGGGTGAAAGTCCCGTGCCGTTGGATATTTCTTGGGAAACTCGTTTTGGATCATTTGTGGCACTTTTGGCAGGGATCAGATGATGTTTCTTGACTGAAATACGATTACTTCTTTATAACCATTGGACAATCTCCCCGTTATCTCGGGTGAAAAATTGTTTCAATATATTTCTAATAAAGCACAAAATGTCACATTCTTGTGGTTTCTCCCAGTTTACTTGGAAATGTTTCCGTCAATGTGGACACTCTGTTTCTTCCCTCCACACCGCGATAACCCTCGGCCATGCTTACTTGTTCATTATTACCATGGACATCACAGCTGGTTGTATAAAAGGATATCTCCCTTAAAAGGAGAGTAATGGGAATGATAAAAAAATCTCCACAGGGAAGGATGTTTTCTGATGTTAAACTGACTCGGAAAACAAGACGCAGAAGAACGGGAGCGCCCGTATTGACAGACGCATTTGAAAATGGATTTTGAAAAGCCCCGAAAAGGTGAGACTTTATAAATAATTCAGATGACGTATTTAACTAGGGCAAACAGGAAAAGGGTTCAAGGATTTCAGAAAGACTACTATTACTATATTTGGCTGTTCCTGTTAGGGGTCACTACAGCGGATCATCCATCTCCTTCTCTTCCTCCTTGTCTCCAAACCCTCCACGCTGAGCTGTCCCTCTGAACAGCTGGTTCCTGATCCGGTCCTTCTCCATCCCTCCCAAAGTAATTCTCAGCATCTTCAGCTCCTCCACCTCCAGCTCCACCTCCTGTCTGTCAGTGCTACGGTCTCCACACCAGACAAAATAGCTGGTCTCACCACCATCTTGTAGACCTTCCCTTTCCCTCTTGCTGGTGCCCTTCTGTCACACATCACCCCTGACACTCTCCTCCATCCACTCCACCCTGCCTGCTCTCTCTCCTCCACCGCTCCTCCACGCTCCCCGTTACTTTGGACAGTTGACTTCAAGTATCTAAACTCCTCCACCTTCCTCACCTCTAAATAATCCGATCAACTCGTAATAAACAGTCCGATATGGATATACATGACGCAATGGAAGATATTTTAATGTAGTTTGGCAGTTCACAAAAAACCGTGTCCCTCACAACATTTCCTTCCTATGGCCCTGTGCAACAGACCAGCTCACACTGAGGCCTCACTTCCTTTCTATCTACTGTGACATTTGACATGTGACTTGGTTTCTGTAGAGGGGAGGAAGGGGGGACCCCTCCAGGAAAGGAACCTGCCCACCTCTGCTGTTTTCTCGTTTCAGCACACATCCCCTAAACTGTGGTGTGTGTTGTTGTAATAGTACACGAATGATAACAAACAGAACTGTAGTCAAACGCTGTTATACAGGAAATGAGAAATAGCCTCATTCAGAGAACAAAAGGACACACCGATTGTACCAAGTAGTACACACGTGGAAGAAGCGACGTCCTGTTTTTAGGTCAGCCGCGTGCACGTGCAGCCAGAATCCTGACTAAAACTAGAAAATTTGACCATGTTACACCGAATCTTGCTTCCCCCTTTGGCTTCCTTTCAACGTTAGATCAGACTTGAAGGGGCCTCTGCTGACTTACAAAATCCTAAACGGGCCTGCCCCATCATACCTGTCTGATCTCCTTAAGCTATACATTCCACCTTGAGCTATCAAAACACAAGGCTCCTCTGTGTGCAGGCCCCGTTCTTGTGGAATAACCTGCTGCCTGCTGCTATCAAAGCATCGGTCTATTGAGTCCTTTAAATCTAAAATTAAAATTCCTCCTTTTACCTTGGCCTATAGTTGGTTGCCTTTAAATTGAGTGATTCACAACCTGCGCTCCATAGCTGCTGGGTTTCTGTATCAGTGAATTTACACAGCACTGTTCTTCTGATGAGATTATAGAGTATAGATTATTAACTAATGCAAGCTCCTCTTCACTCGAACATCATTCTCACAGAATGATGTCTTCTTTCTCCTTGTCTGTGCATGTGTGTATCTTTGACCTGGGTGGAGTGTAGGGGACTCAGGCCAGGTGCCCTCCCATGCCCCCTGTGGTGGGTTGAACCTGCAACACCTGTTTCATTGTTCCCTGGTGTGTGCGTTCTGCCGCTGAACTACTAAGCCCCCTTTCATTTTCATATCTTTCATATAACTGACCTGGGAGGAGCGCGGGGGACTCGGGCTGGGCGCCCTTCCTGCTGCCCTGTGGCGGGTTGGGCTTGCCTGGTTCATCAATCCCTGGTGTGTGCACTCTGCCGCTGAACGACTGTGGCCCCTTCAAACTACTTCATATGTTCTTACATCTTGTAATTCCATTTTAATTATTTTATCTTCTCAGTGTTACATGCTGAAAATTGTGTTTTATTCGATACGCACAACATCAATTGCATGTCTGTCCATCTATGGAGAGGGAGATCCTTCCTCTGTGGCTCTCCCTGAGGTTTCTTCCTACTTTTCCCCCATGTTAAAGGTTTTTAAGGGATCTGTTCCTTTTCTGATGAGAGGGCCCAAAGACAGGATGTCGTGATGGTGTAAAGCCCACTGAGGTGTATTTGTGATTTGTGATTCGTTATCACAAATTATAAATTGGCCTCAGTGGACAAAGGTGCCGATAAAGACATTTCAACTAGAAATAGCAAAGTCTGGATATGACAAGAAAATAGGCCTAGCTATAGATGGATGACAAATGAAAGGAAAAACCTGAACGCTTGACCCCTACAGTCAGAGGGCCGGGGACTACCCACAGCCTCTGATGTATGTGTGTTTCCTGGCATGATTTGGGTCATTTGTCCCTTACAGGAGAGGGTCACTGCAAGTCAATACAAAGTTATTCTGAGTGGTTGCCTTTATCCTATGTTGAAAAAGACTTTGGTCCTAATGGGAGCAGTCTATCCCAGGATGAAAACATTCCCATCCACAGGGCACGAGGGGTCACGGTATGGTTTGAAGAGTACCAAAATGATATTAATCATATGTTACAGCCTTCATAGTCACCAGATCTCAACCCAGTTGAACACCTATGGGGTCTCTTGTAGGGCTCAGACTGTGTAACTACTCCCGTGGGCACCTTGTTGCCAACCAGACGCCTTTAGTTACTGACAGTTGTTGACATGATTCCATGTTCAAGACTGAGAGAGGTCCATTTTTATGTGTCATGATTAGTCACCGTGTTGTGGGGGTGGGCACGGGCCTAGATGGAGTTTAGGGCATTAAGGCCTGCAGCTTTAGACACACAAAGAACCCTCTACTTTACGATTACAAACAGCCAAAATCACTGGCTTAGTATTTTATACGCTAGCTATTGTGTCCCACACACACCCCTGCTCCACTAGACACTGAGCAAGTAACATACGTAACATGACATATGTATTCTAGCTATCTATATTCTAATGAGCATGAACCAGACTTGTAGAGCGCATGCCTACGAGCCGGGCATTACAGGTTCGAGCACACTGCGGGTCATCGGGAAGGGGCTTTTAATCCCCACATGCTTGATAAATACGGCACATGTGTTTTAAAGCACTTCGAGTGGTCAATAAACTGGAAAAGTGCTTTTAAAAAATGAGTCCATTCAACATTTTACAGTTCACTGTCCAAGATAAAAGAAATCACTTGAATTACTGCTATATGTATGTGTGTGTGTGTGTGTGTGTGTGTGTGTGTGTGTGTGCGTGCATACACACACACACACACACACGCACATATAGATTTCACTAAGGCCAGTAGCCAGATACCATTCATAATTCTAATCTATTTTTAGCTGAGGGAACTACGTGACTGGACTACTCAGTCACCTAGTACGTGAAGAACAGTACCTAGAAGGTGACAAGAGTCGATCTGAACTTGAAGTGAACTCTGAGTTAAACCAGCATCTTCCCCGTTTCTTACAATTAGTTATTCATTAGTGGTGGGTCATCCGTTCAGTGACACCACTGAATAAGAGAATGAGATCACACAAAAAGCAAATCCAACCAATTGTGACCGCAGGGATTGACCCTCCTTTCGAGTGTTAGGATAAAGCGTCATAACAGAAATTGGAATAGGATTGCTTGGCTAGTGTGTTAACACTGCTCGGGGTGCTAGAGCATTCTAAACTCTCCTCCTCGGTGAGCACTATATTGATAACACAGTCTACCACGGGGGAAACTCAGCAACAGATGTAAACAGTATAAAACAGTGGCCAGATACACAATGTCGACCCTCTGGAATCACCTGTTTGTCTGCATCCTCAAACGTGATCTGATCAGCTATGTCACAAGTGTAGCTAAACACAATCTGCTTGGGAAACTACCAAGCCAGAGGCTGCGGGTTCGAACCCACCACGGGGCATCAGGAAGGGCGTCCAACCTTAATCCCCCATGCCTGCTCCGAGATGGACAGGCCGTTTGTCTGCCCTCCGCCTGATGTGCGCCAGGATGGGTATCAGCAGATGAGTGTTAAGCGGTTGATGATGACATGACATGACATAATTGTAATATTTCATGCCTTGATTAAACACGCACGTGCTGGTGGGAAAAGTACGGGCTCCCTCCGCTGTACTTCACAATCAGGCTTAAGGTTTTGATGCTGGTATGCAGTGACCTTTATCAGGCATACACAATGCTGCGTGTTCTTCGCCAAACTATTCAACCTTAGCTTCATCTGGCCATAAAACACTTTCCCAGTACAGTTAGGGAGTGTGAAGGTCACTGTTGACAAATTTCAAGCATGCAGCAATGTTGTGTTTTTGGAGTCGTGTCTTCCTCCATGGTGTCCAGCCATGGACATGATGCCCGTTCAATGTCTTGTGCATGGCAGACTCTTGAACACATATGTTGACCAGCTCCGAGGATTCCTCCAACCCTTTGGCTGTTAAGCAGGTAATTCCACACGGTTTACATTTAACTTGCCACTGCATCGCCCTGGAAAACAACAGTATCTTAGAAAAAAGACAGGCCCGGCTCATTAGCTTCCCAGGGATAGCTTAGCTTTTCATCTTTACTTGGCACACACAAACCCACAGATTAAGTCGGGGAGTCATGGTATGCAGGATAATGCACCTGTAAATGGTAAATAGACTCATTTTCATACAGCGCTTTCTCGGCTAACAACCAGTCAAACCGCTTTACAGTGAGCGCCTCACATTTACCCCAGCATGGGGGATTAGGGTCGGATGCCTTTTCCTGATGCCCTGCAGCGGGATTGAACCCGTGATGCCAAAACTGGGATGTGTATGCTCTACCACTGAGCCACCATGACCTGTAAGACTCCAGACATGTTGATTCATGATGAAAGGCAGATATTGACAATAATGATAATAATAATAATAATAATAATGATAATAATAATAATTTCCTTTTATAGGGACAGCGTATATTAATTGACATTTAGCCAGCAATTAGGAGTTCAGTGTCTTGCTCAAGGGCACTTCAACACACTTTTTGAAAGAACCAGGGATCAAACCACCAATCTCCCAACGACTAGAGGACCACCCTACCTCCTGGGGTATTCCGCTCCCGTATTACTGATAAAGAGGTTGAACGAGCGTGTTCTTGTCGTTTTATCTGAGCAAATGAGGTGGACCTTTAAGTTTAGGCCTCACCCCAGAATGGATGGATTCATTTCAAAGCGAAGTGAATACCAATGAGAACATTTTGCTTCTCATGAACCAGATAGTCGTCTTATCACTTAAAGGTCAGTATGCTGCCCTGAAGATCCCTGCTACAAATAAGGAAAATACATGCTGTTTGACTATCTTGGGTGAACCAATAGATAACGGGGATAAGGAAATGTTGCCTAATAACTTTCTGAGTAGAGCAGTGAATCATAATCCTGTGAGTCATACCATATGTGAACATGCACAAGCACACACATGTGCACTCATCCCTAACCACGCACACACAAGTACCAAGTGATCATAAAAACATGAATATAAATATGGGAAGGCTTCTCGAAGCTGATAGTGTTTTGAAAATATACTGCCAAAGATGAGTATTTTATAAAAATCCTGCAGAGAATAAGAGGAACTGATATCTCTTCAGAGTAGGCTGTAATGTCCACAGCAGATGAGAGGACAGATGTTCCTTCCACAGGAGGAAAGATAAAGGGACTGAAGGACAATCAAGTCTATTGTCCGAGCCTGGCATTCTATTCAACTGTAGCTGATTGTGTCGAGGAGCAATAGGTATCAGCCAGGGGTCTGGGGGGGGCGGGGCATGACTAGCATTTTCAGCTATAAACCAGGGTCCTAATGGGCATGTTGGCTTCCATCCAGTCTTTATACTCTGTATTTTCTCAAATAACTAATGAAGTCAAGCCAAATGTATTTGTTATAGTCCATCATCACAAATGACATATTAACCTCAGTGGGCTGATAAGGAATACGTCCCTTATAAAAAAGCCTTCACCATAGAAAGAAACCCCAGGGAGAGCAACAGAGGAAGGATCTCTCGCTTCTAAGGCAGGGCAAACTAATAAGGAAACAAACTCCAAACAGTACAGAGAATGAGAAAAGCAGGAGAGAGAGAGAGAGAGAGAGAGATAGAGATGATGATGATGATCATTCCAAAGTCTTTTGGATCTGAGAGGTTTTGCCAAAGTCAGTCATAAACAGCAGGTCCAAGTGCCCTGACAAAATCAATCCTGCCTCCTCCAATAAAGCAGAGTAGCCCCACTTGAGGCCAATGGCTTTGTCTCCCCTGACTCTCCCTTCCTGAGCAAGTAAAGTAGGCCACACAAGAGCGACGAGCCACGGGAGCACAGTCCTTGGCGAAGAAGGATCACTGATATTTACTTTCTCCCATGAAGTTCAGTGCCCTTCTTTACCAAGTCTCAAAACAGTGGGTGCCCAACCACGAGGACAAATATCCAAGGCAGATGCCAACTACAGTGTTTGACACACACAAGCCTTTGTCTGGGAAAGTGGGGGAGACAAAGCTTCCCCAGCCCTCGGTAACCCCGATGCCAGAGAGCAGTCACGTGAAAATGGACACACTGAAACACACAGAAACAGAGGGATGATCATGTGGTGACCTGGTGAGTAGAGATCTGCAATTACTTGAATTTGTCCAAAGGTGAAACAAACTCGGGGGCCCTTGCTCGCACCCCTCACACAGTGACTGCCGTCTTGAGGCGGTCATATTCTCAACATTGTCTATTTCTGGTAGATTTGCACATGGCTCAAACAAACAAGCTACACCCTGTGTTAAACTACCACAGATGGTTGTGTTCCCGGCAACTGGGAGGAATGAACACTTTCTTTTCACCTCCACCTTAATTCAACTCCCACTTTACGCCATAATTATGCAAAACGCCCTACGGAGTGAGCACACGGACACACACGATCTGACGAAATGTGGACAGCTGTTTGGGCCTGTGTTTATACATGTCGGAGCTCTTGTTTGGAGGCCATGCAGATATTTATAGAAAGGCCGTCACAGCTGGTCTGAAATGTTAGAGTGTGTCGGTGTTATGCACCCCTATCACTGCTAGCTACATATACAACAGCTCCTACGCGTGTCTGCAAAGGATCTAGCGGGCACCGTCGCCGCACACTGTGATCATTCCGCCATTGTCTGTGTCAGCAGAGGTTCTGTCGCTGGCAAGTCAGAGCTGTCAAGCTCACCCGGCTGGAAATGCCACCACTGAAATAGTCCAACAGGAAACTGCTGCCTTGCAGATGTGAGTCACGGTAATTGAAAGGGTGGTCGACTCATTTATGAAAGTCCAAATGGACCTTTGAGAGCAGCATTTTCAGTCCTTGTGAAAGGCTAAAGAGCAGATTTTGATATGTTATTGCCATTAAACAAAACTAAACAGAAAAAACACTGGTTTTCCTGTGACATTGTAGTGATGAAGACCAGAGTCAGCGCGAGACAGCCGCTTGCACTGTAAAGCTTAACGGGCTGGAAATTTATTCTAAGTTTGGTTATCTTATACATTACTGTAGTACATAGATAGTATAGATGGACTCATTCTTATCGAGAGCTTTTCTAGTCTAGCGACCACTCAAAGTGCTTTACAAAGAACACCTCACATTCACTGAGCTACGCAGCGAGATACGAAGCCACAACACCCGACTCCCTGGCATGCACTCTACCCGCTGATCCACCGCGGCTTTAACAGTAAATAGACTTGTTCTTATATAGAACTTTTATACTACGTCACTGTGCAATATGAATAATTCCATATGCAATTTTAACTGCAAAGTCTGTTTTGGGGTTGTTGTTTTTTCGTGTTTTGGATGCCTCTGTTCTGCTTTCCACTTTGCTGCTTGTAACAATGCACAATTCCCCTTGTGGTAATATGTAAAAGGATAGGTCATGCCAATGAAGCCATTTTTGAATTTGAATATTTTGAATTTGATTTTTTTTTATTTGACTAATAAGGGAATATCTTATCTTATCTTCTAGTTTAGCAGTCACTCAAAAGCGCTTTACAATGAATGCCTCACATTTACCCATGGCTGGATACGAACCCCCTACACCCGACTTTAAGGCGCGTGCTCTACCACTGAGCCACCGTGGCTCAACACAGCCTCCCATTTTTTCTATATCCTGGGTCAGTGTGGATAACGGATATATATTTGGTGTAAATGATCAAATTAGTGAAGTATCATATGAGTACTACTATCCATGTCTCCTTACTTACAGCACTGGTCATCTTCATGTGCATTAGCACCTTCAGGTACTCCTCAAATGGGCTTAGCTGGGGCTCATCATTGCAATAGTCCAAGTTCACTGAGCGAATGCTGTCCAAGAAAACAAAGAACTCACTTCGTCTGCGCAACATGGTCGCAGTATTCATGCAGCAACAATTTCAAACAAAAACAAGCAAAGGACAAAGTTAATCCATTTTAGAAGGTGCAGCTGCCATGAAATCTTGGAAAATCCACACAATATAAAAAGAGTTTCGAGATCATTCATGTCAGACTAAATTCCGAGAGTGGATCCAGATCAATAAAAAAAGCTATGCCTATTCCAAGAGCATGTCCCATTGATGAGATTCAAGCAGAGGCGCAAATAATACAAATAGAACCAAATGTGCAATCACCGCAAAGAGCAGCTGCATGGTGATGAAAGCCCCACACACTTGTTAATGGGCAGTAAATCTAAATCACTACTGAGTTGCAATGCTCTTAATGTGATTGCTATAACTTTCTTATAACCAGCTCAAACTGCCCAATAGGAATCGACTACGCTACTCGGGATTAGCCTGTCAGGGGTGACCAAGACACATTGGCCATTGTTCTTGCTGAGCTGTGTTCATTCTTTTAAGAAGATAAAGCTCTTTGGGGTTTTTTTATATAACACATTCTCTGGAATTATGGAGAATGTTGAAATTCCACCTCTGGAACTTGAACTTAGACTACACCTTAGAGAGCTGCAACTATGCTCGAATCATGGCTGTGATCACAAAGACATGTCCTTCATGATATAATGAAATAGGGGATTTAAAACTGTACGGCTCCTCCAGTATAAAAGCCAAAGTAGTGACCTTCCTCTAGTAAGGAGGAAGAGTCCAATCAAGATAGAGGAGTTCAGCATCATCTCCCTTCAGTGTGCCGAGGTGAGTGCCATTTCCAGTAGGCTGTGCCCTTTCCTGGCCAAGATAACCCACAATAACACACCAGTCTTGAAGGGGGGCATTTCAGGGGTTCCAGGCTGTCTGGACGCACCTTAGTGTGGTGACACGGCTCATCAGGGAGGCCAGAGGAATCATGGGCTACCTGTCAAGTAATTGTGGCTTCACCTGGTAAATGAATATGCCTCCATGCCACACAAGCTGATGCTCCTCACACTGACCAAATATCACATCCTCAGCAGAATGAGAAACCTCATCGCTGGTCACTACAGCATCTTCGACATGAGAGTTTCTTCCCAACACTCAACTCAAGCTAGCAGAAGGTGGAGATCGGCATCATCACAGGGTGCACGGTCTCTGTGACACTGTTCTCCTCCGGCCATGAACATGCTCACTAAGTCTGCTGAGCTGGAGTACAGAGGGCCCAGAAAGACTTCTGCTCAATGGAAACCACCCATCGGGGTCAGTCATGGACAATCTCACAATGACAGCAGAATCAGCGACGGGCTGCAGGGGGATTCAGCAGAGGCCTGAGAAGCTGGCGGAGTGAGCCTGGATGTGTTTCAATCCAGCCAAATCAAGATCGACACTGCTGAGGAAAGGGAAAACCTACGGTTCACCACCACAGACACAGCCATCCCAATGTTTAAAGTGTCTTTAGAACCAAGTTTTCTCCCTCCGTCTCGGGCCTCTTACTGTCCTTTTGTCCTCTGCTTCCTGTGGTGCAGAGGGAGACAACTGGCCTAGATATGAGAGGGGCTCCGTCATCACCGTTTCACACTGTTTGGAGTCAGAGAAAGAAGAAATGGCAAGATCACTCAAGCAGACATTAATGACTTGGCTGGTGGCTAGTCACAGGTATGTACGGACAGTCGCCCCTCCTACTCCTTGAGTCCACCCGAGCTCCCAGTCAATGACTTCCTGACTCAGACACACGTCCAGAGTGGAAACATACCAGCTCAGGTTTCAGCCCTGGAAGTGCCCTAAATGTCAAATGAGCAGCAGGGGACAAAGCTAGTAGATCCTGGGGACATCTGGGTGAAAGGAGGCGTGTGAGTGAGGGGGGGGGGCACAGCAACAGAGACCAGGGAGGAAAGAGCCTTTGCCTCCAGGCGATTTACTATTACAACTAACCTAGCAGGAGATCAGCTCTGATAATCTCGCCATCAACGCATGAGTGATATGTATGTGAACATGCCCATGAGGCTTTAACTCAACTCATTCGCCTGAGCAACAACTGTGGAAAAATCCATTATAAAGCATGAGGGGAAATTGATTATCAATAAAAGGCCTTTTTTTTAGACTAACCTATTTTACTTCCTCAAATGAATTAGAGACTACAGCTAAAGTGACAACACCAACTCGGGATGGGTAATACTGACACAACCAAATATCACAGTATCTTCACCCAACGCCTCAATATCCATGATATGAAGATGTCTATTAGTGGTGCTCTCGTTAGATATCTACAGTAACAAAATGTGAAATGATGATTAGTTGTGAGGATATGATGACCGAGTAGGTAAAAGTATTGACCGTTTGATCCACTCAATAGTGTATGTAAATATTGTTCATCTCTACAACCAACCATTCTCTCTCCCCCGGTCCACAATCGAGTCACAACTGTAGTCAGAGCTAGAAAGACCGAAAAACAACCCGTTTTCTCACTGCAGCAAGCAAACTGTACCGAGGTCAGGTGAGTATCAACCCCTGGCAAAACAGGCTAAAACCACAACATCAATTACACCGGAGCCAGTGGAGCAACTCACCTTAGGCTGCCGTTTTTTGACAGTACCATGTTGACTCATCAGTATGGTTTGGGAAAGAGGATAGACCAGCTATTGGTCCAGTCTGTGAAGCAATGATGGATCCAAGTGCTGTTGTGTGCAGTGAAACAATAGCCAAAAGCCAGTCCCAAAATGAACTACTTGGCAGAAGCGAAACACCCAACATATTGGTAATGAAAAGCTGAAGCAAAGCTGCCTCTTTGTTTCATACAGGGGACAAGGTGAATGCCATTTCCCCTTTGAGCTATAGCGTGCTTTGTCACAAAGCTGACAAACAAGCCAAGCCAAGTCATCTGGGAAACCTCTTTTAGTTTGATTTTACTTCAATATTGATGTTTCTTATGTGTGGCACTTTCAGCTCCAAGATTTGTGCCCACCTTGGACCTTCTTAGATCTCTAACGGGACCAGACTGTCACTAATAACGCATAGATGAAATTTTCAAAAGCCAATTTTTCATTGAATGACCCCATTTATTTTAGGTGATTTATTTGGGTGAGTAATAAAACAGTATTCTGTTGTTCATTCATTTCTGATATTGTTCCTAAGGGAAGCACACATTTCACTTCCCTTTTCAATAGCTAGTGCTCAGCCGAAAGGCCTCTGGTCAGGTTGTGTTAAAGCGTACACACACACACAGGAATTCGGTAGTCCTACCAAATAAGTTCATTTTGCAAAGAGAAACTAGCACTTTAGCTGATGAGGAAACCAAGCAGTAGCGTACCTATGGGAAAATCGAATAAAAGCTTCATGCTTGCAGGCCTTATCAGAGTTTCCACTAGGAAAACTTGGTTTAAGCCAACATGTCTGTGGAGAGTCCAGAATGTCATGACAAATGAGAAAAATCCCATTCGGTATATCTAAAACTGATTTACATAAAATGTATTTCCATAGAAAAATCATTGCCAACTGAACAAAAACATGAAACAGTGACACAAGTTGACTCACGTGCACGGTTTAAAAAGGCAGCCGAATTCTGAAATCGGCATAAAACGAATGAGAGAACCATTTTTACGTGTCACAGTTAGTCAATGACTGGTTGGAACTTTTTTGGCATGTTTCAGAGGCGGGCCCAAGTCATTGTTTTCCCAAGTCACAAGGAAGTGTCAAGTAGTCTTGGCACTCAAGTCCTAAGTCAAGGTCCGTGTCAAAACCTGCACATCCCAGTCTAAACTTTTTAAAATCCTAAACAAGTCATTAGGCTATGCAAATAAAGCGGACGTGACTTATGTGCAAATTTGACACCTTACAATTTCAACAACAGAGTGGTAGTTGATATATGAAGTGTAGTCAAATCATGAATGCTTTTAAAAATTAGTGTTCGATACTGATTGATTGATTTGGCAAAAAAAATGTTCTACGCATCTTTTAAAAGTATTTGTCATTGGACTCGGAGAAGGTATCAAGTCTTTCAATTCAAAAGACTCATGTCCATATCGAGTCATTAGCAGTTAAGTCAGAGTTGAGTTGCCAATCTAGTTCAATTTTGTCAAGTCATCAAATTTGGAAGTTGAGTCTGACTCAAGTCCAAGTCATGTGACCTCCTCATATGCCATTTTATCCCCGACAGTTGTCCTCATGTCATTTGGCAGTTAGGTACAGCGACTCTTGAAGGCCGACCTGTGGCCGCCTGAGGCCTGAATGATGACGTCTACAGGCCTACCCACATACTTAAATCTACATTTCTGATGGAGGGGTCTATAGAAGCAACTCTCTGTGTTGTAGGTGTAATTATTGCTGGGCTCCATGGCCATGGAGATATTATTTCTTGGGTTTCTATTGGCAAAAAAAGGGGTTATTAGCAAAGGGCCCCTAGCCTAACTGTTTGCAAACATCACATGGAAAATATGTATCTCCTGGTACAAAAGCCTATCAATCTCTATAAGGACTGTACATAGACAGGCCTAACTGAGTGTTACAGAATAGACATTATTATGGCAATTTATACACACGTTTCCTAATATGATGCTTGTGGGTACAGACTATGAGAATGTAATGATTCAGAGTGTGGGAAGTCCTAGATTATTGCACAAGATAACTAACAATGATACAATGTGCTATATTTAATATTTTGCCTGTGGCAAATGTTGGTCTTATTCATTGTTCAATACCCTTCATTTTGGAATGCTGACTGGTCGAAAACCCCTGAAAGAAACCCTCCAGTCAGTCTACGGGATGACTCTACAATATGAGAGGCCCATGTTTACATGTCACAATTAGGCCCCATGTTGTGGGGGCGGACATGAGCCTGGATGGAGCGGAGGGGATTAAGGCCAGATGCCCTTCCTGACGCCCCGCGGTGGGATCGAACCCATGACGTCTGGCTCGTCAC